>JACDRQ010000253.1:393-86360 GCA_013841215.1 Hycleus cichorii | reverse complement strand
AGTGATTGCTATTTAAATACTTTAATTTCATCCTAATTCTTCTCATTGGTAGTAGCTACACGCTTGAATAACACTCCGTACTTTATTAGTAAATAAAAAATTGTTGAAAATCTTAGTGTTTGAATTAGACGGCGTTGCCTGTATGTTTCATCCTCCAAGTTTTATCATTAACGAGCGAATATTTGCACGTTAAAGTAAGAATTCTGTATCGACAAAACATTAAAATAAATGCTTGTTTACAGTTTATTTACTATATGAAACGAGGAAATATAAAGTTTTGATTACTTTAACACGTTCAACGTACGATAAAACTTTAGTAATACCCAAATATATCCGCAGTCTATTTATACTACTGTTGGAGTAATCTAGTGATTTTATTTTATTATGTTGTAAGCATGCTTCAATTAGCTGCCTATCTTTGTCATATAGATCAAAATTGGATTCGTGTATCCTTCTCTTATGAACAACAATTAAAATTATGGCATCTGGTTAATTATTTGTTGTAAACAATTAAAATAAATAAATAAAAATTGGAAAAATTGATAAGAAATTTCGAAAATCTTGATAAAATGTCGGAATCGCCGAGTAAGCCAATCGTTGAATCAAATCAACCACCACAATTGCTACATGAAAGTACATAACTTCACTTTTTGTAAACTTCAAAATTGACAATTTCAATTTTAGAAAACCTATCGAAAGCTGTAATTCGTCGTAAAGTCTGGAATCATCTAGAGAAACATCGTTTAGTCAATTTTCCACGTCCAGCTTATGGTCGTATACCGAATTTTAAAAATGCCGAACAAGCTACGTTAAAATTGTTAGAATTGAACGAGTTCATTCAAGCTAAATCAGTTGAAATAAATCCAGATAAACCGTTAGAATTTGCACGGATTTTAACGCTACAGAAACAGAAAGAGTTATACGTGCCTTGTCCTCAATTAAAAAATCCATGTTTCTTGAGGAAATTGTCGCCAGAAAGGGGAGCAACAATAGATTCGATCCGACAGTTGGTTAATCGTAATGGTATTGATAATTATGGGGAACTTATCGAATTTAGTAACGACCTTCGGATAGATTTATTAATCGTTGGTAGTGTTGCTTGTTCGTTGAACGGTTATAGAATTGGTAAAGGTAAAGGCTATGCTGATTTAGAATTTGTGATATTGAAAGAAATGAACGCTATCAATGACGAAACGCCTATTGTAACAATCGTGCACGATTCTCAGGTGATTTTAAACGAAAATTATAGGAAACATTTTTGATTTCATTCATAGTCTTTCAGGTATTTGATTATCTTCCCGATGGTATTTTCGATAAACACGATGTGCCTTTAGATTACATTTTAACACCGACACGTTTAATAAAAATTGAAAGAAAACAACCGAAACCAATCGGAATCTATTGGGAGTTATTAACACACCAACAAATTGATAGTATGCCGGTTTTACAAAAAATCCACAATATCGACGAAAAGTAAACAATAATTTTCCGCTATACACACAGTTATATTTGTTTTACTTTTAGAGAGGGGCGAATTATTGGTGGAGATGATCATCGTAATAATTCGCATCGTTCTCATTTCGATTTCTCGTTGCATATTACCAATATCGATAAAAATGTACGTTTACGTCAATTTAAAGATGCATTAATACAGAATAATATCAAACCGAGCTATATTAATTGGTTCGGTTATCGTGGTTATTGTTATTTACATTATTTAAAGCCGAATAGAAAACAACAAATTGATGATAATTGTAAAATAATTGATCGATCATTTAGTGTTGATAATGTGATAGAAATTTTGAAGAATTCCAAATTAACATCTAGGCCTGATAAGAGTTTAAATGTTAAAGTTATGGAACCGATTACAAGAATTGAAACGACCGATGTGACTTCTGTTTGAGCTTCTCAGGTATTTTACTAACACCATTATTACCAGAACCGTACTTAAATTCATCTTAAATCAATTACAGTCTAATTTTTCGAATTTGATTCTAAATTCTACTCTCGCTACCCATCATATTAAAATTTTACTTATAATAAACAACTTGATGAAGAAACTAATTGATTATCAGTTGTATTCTCTAACATTTAGCGATTCGTTACTATAACAGCGCTGGAGATCGACAGTCCCTTTGAACAGGGCTCATATCTCACTCTATAGAATTCCATTATATGTGTAATTGAAAAGAGACAAGAATAAAACAGGTCTATTCAAATCCTCAACGAATCGCCTAGAAATTAGAGATTACGACTGTAAATTACAGTAATATCGATTTATTAACTATTCAAGTAATATTAGAGCATCAAATTAATTGAGGATTTATTTATTGCATTAGTACGGTTTTGATAACTAAACTTGCCTCAATTTATTGCATGTATAAAGTCACAATAAAGTACAAATTTAATTAATTTTATAAGTAGCAACTATTCCATTTTCTATCCAATTAATAAAAGCTACTCTTGATGCGATTAAATTCAAGTTAATTAATTGTTGGTATGAAATTTAAAACATTTCCAAGATTTAAAGGTGGTTTTATATGTTTAGTTGTAACAAAACATTTTCCAGTTGTTTGCTCATTAATATCTTCCGCTCCAATTACATATTTCTTATTATTGTTACACAAACCTTTCTGGTAGTTTTCCAAAGAGTCGCATTTAGTACAAGTGAATTTTCCATGATTTATAATATCAATGAAATACAAACAGCTTTTCGAATGACTACAAAAGGCTGGAAATATTAAAAAAATATATCAAAAAAAATCGTTGGATATAATAGATTTAGATATTTAACTGTCTTCAATTAACTCGCCAAAAGTTGGTGAAATTTTAAAGTTGTCCAAACAACCGGGTTGTATACGTTTACCACCATTTATATAAATATCTAGTGTACCAATTGCTTTTTCGTATCCATAAAAACCACCATCTGTATGTAGAATATCGACAATATTAGCATCGTTTAAATCGAGACGATCACGTTGTGTTATAAAGAATTCCCGAAAATACGGTCCTGCCGGATCTAAGCCTGTGATACGTTTGATTCGTTTACTGTTCAGTTCATTTTGGATTTTTTTCGCAGCAAATCCAGCAATATGCGCCCCCAATGAATGGCCAATCAGATGGATTCGATCCGTTGATAAGTCGTGATTTAGAATAAAACGACCTACGTGTTCACCTTAGAAAATACGAGCATGTAATAGGGATGTTTCGCGGTCGTATTCTCTGACTTTCTAAAGATTCGTTACCATGACAACAATAGAGATCGGTAAATTCTTTTAAATAGAAGTTTGGAGTAACGAATCGCAAAAAAGTAGAGAATACGGCTGTAAAATCTGTAAATTTTACCAACTAATTTCGCATTTTCAGCCGATGATACGTACGAAGATCTAGCAACACGTTCCCAATCAACTTGGATGATATTAAAATCGCCTTTTATCAGATATTCGTTTGTTAATTTTTGATACCAAGTACGTTGATGGTTTTCTAACCAGCCGTGTAGTAGAATTTTTGTCTCTTTTATTGCATCTAATATTGAATTATTACCAATGAAATATTCTAATTGAATTCCAGATAAATTTCGTGTAAATAAATAAAACTTTATGTCGGTTAATTGAACATCATTAGGGCGTATTTGGCTTATATCTTCGGCTAAAGTGACCAATTCTTGTAAATTCATATCTTTCATATCTTTGGAAATAGCTGTAATTAAAAAGAAAATCGAATGATAAAACTTAAAAAAATATAGAAATACGATTACCTGGATTTAAGCAAAGACAAAGGGCTATAAAAATCGGTAACATTTTAAATATTATTGTTTAGATTGAATTTTAAACGAAAATTAATATATTTTCATCTTTACCATCAGTTTTTATATGACTATAATTCGGTATAAAATGGGAATTAATTGGACAATTGTATTCAAGGATTTTGAATTATAAATAATTGAACATTTATAAGTATTTTGCAAAATTGATGTTAATTTCTCAAAAATTTAGAAATTGTTTTCCATATTAATTCAAATTTCCGTACCTTAATTATATTTAAAATATAGTTAATAGTGACGGTAGTGGTTAATAGATGGCAGTATTAATTCTGTTATGAGTGTGCTTTCATCTTATTGGTTGATTTAGATTTTTGAATTTGTCAAATTTAATTAGTTTAAAATTACAAATTAATGGATTTTCAAGTATTGTTCTAAATTAATTCCTTTTTAAACGAATTTAACCTTTCAATTTATTAAAAAAATTATATTTTATCAATTCGTTACGATTTTTTGCGATATCTATTTTGAGGTTATGTTTACTAACGCTCCGAATTTGATAACAGTTGTGCTTTAAAGAAGACAATGGTGAGTATCAATTTTTCTTTTGATAAACTAAAATTTCAATAATACTTTTTATAGAAAACAGTTTGAATAATGAGTGGTGATAAGATACAAGATGATAATAACAGTTCAACATCAGTACCAACGCCAGTTTTGGAATACTACAAAAACTATTCATTGAATAAACAATTATCGAAATATTTCGTTGGTACATCATCAGTCTCTTATATACCAGAGATTGTACAAAGCAACGATGATGATGATGATTATCAATCAGTTAAAGAAGAACAACCAAATCCATCACCAGCGAGTAGTGTAACATCAAATCGTAAATTAGAATGGGATAATGGTGCCGATATCGGTTATAATAACTCTAAAGAACATTCATTATATAAAAGTTTATCTTTACCAATATTGCAAAGTACAGAACCCAAATCTGGTTGTAAATCACATACAACTTCATCAACATCATCACCATCGATTCCGGTACAAATTGTAACTAATAGTAATAAATCGGAATCAACCGATTCTAGTTCACGAAAATCCAATATTTTATCGGATTTGAAACGAAAGATCGGCTCACCAGATGCAGAATCCACACCGAAACTTGATAATGCCAAAGTATCAACGATTCAAACCGATAAAATGAAGAAATTCATCAAATTATGTGTAACGAAACCAGTAGTGGTTGATTGTATTGATGACGAAACTAGAAAAATTGATAGAGATATTCAAACTTCACCAATACGTGGTAATTCATCGAAAATTGTACAAACTGGTGATAGTTTAATGAGAAAATCTCCAATAACACAATCGAATCAAAGTTTGATTGTTATAAATTATAATAATTCGGATAAATCGAAAAATACAGATACAGGAAGGACAAATTCTGATTTAGCGTCGAATTGTGATAGTTTTGAATATTTATCGGGTGGGAAGAATTCGAATAAAACTGAAACTTCATCGAATTTGAGCGAATTAATCGAATATAATCAGTCGAATTATTTGATAACAGATATTGAGCGTAGTGTTGATTTATTGCAACGTTTATTGAAATCGAAACGTTACGATCCGACAACGAAAAAACGCTACATTCGAAAGATTGTCGATAAAATTCTTAATAGTAAATATATTGATGATGATGATAATAAATCGAATAATTCGAAGTCTTCCAAGATTAAAAATGATAATAATTTGAATGGTAATGGACACAAACTACAAGATAATATCCCATGGTATCCTGCTTTAAGTGTTAAAACATTCAGTAATGAATATCTGCCGAAATCGAGTGATAATAAAGATGATAGTAGGAAAATACAGCCAGTTTTTACAACAAATTTACAAGAAAATCACATAAATTCATCAACATCATCGGATCAAAGCTGGAAAAACAGCCAAACACTATCGGAATTATTGTTTGAAAATTGTAAAGGTCAAGGTGACAGTTTAGTTAATTATGTAACCAAGGAGCGACAATATGAATTGGAATGGATTAACGGTTCTATACATTATTTGGGCAAATTGAAGAAATTATTGGAGAAAAATACGGATAATTTTGATAACAATCAACGAACTACAATGGTCTACATGGTATCGGAGAATTCCGGTGATAAATATCGACTAATTGGAGGCAAAACTGATAGTAGTAATAGTAGTTCGAACAAGAAAACAACTCCAACAAAGAGTAATTGTGGGAAAACGAAAAAACGTGAACCCTCATTGGTGGGCCATGGTAAATATCAAGAACGTGAACGGATCACCGTTGAAGTGCCATTAGATCAACACAAACAGATTTTAAGCGATAGAATTTGTAATATTCTCGAACAATTTGAGAATCTCTTCGGTAAATCGGGACGAATTAGTCGTAGTACTAGTAGTAATAATACCAGTAATAATAAATGTTTATGTGAGAATAAATCAATACAAGTGGAATGTTGTGATTGTCAAGGATTACAACAACAACAAATTAAAGATAATCAAATTCAAACCGATTTAGATTGTCGTTGTTCATCGGCCCAGACGGATGTTTGCGAATCAATAAAAATTACAAGTTCTTCAACATCATCGCAATCATTGAAATCGTGTAATTGTTGTAGAGGGAAATTCGAAAAATTGTACACCAACAGAAAGAAATTACCACCAACTATAGCGCTATGTCGGCCGTGTTATTATCAATTATTGAAATGTCCCCAACAATTTACGCTTTATAATAATCCAACTTATCAATGTCAATGTTATACGACGGTCCGTAAAGACACGTTGAAAGAAATTAAAAAGACCGTCGACGAATTAAATGATTTAGAAGAGGATTATTGTACGTGTCTTAATCGATGCGATAGCGACGATAACGAATCGAAATATTGTTATTATTGTAGATGTAAATTAAAAACAACAACACATACGAAAAATAGTATCGCTTATATGTTAAGATTTGAGAATACAACGATGCCTAGAGTTAAAAAGAAGCGAATTCGCCGCAAACCTTTAGAAGAGATTAAAATTAAAATACCAACAATACGTCCGAAGAGTTGTTGTTGTACGAAGAATTGTTGTTGTTCAACTGATAAACGTTATAATTTGCAGGTAATTGAATTTAAAAAATAGCCGATTGTTATGTTAATCGAACAATAAATTAAAATAACTCGATTTTTGTGTGTTCTATTTTATTGTTAATTTAGGATTATTTAATTAAGAATCGGCCGAAATTCGTACAATTAGCCGAATTACGTCGACAGGCCGTTATTAACGCTCGATTACAACGGGAATTCCAACAGGAGAGGAAGAAAATGGGATTTCTACAAAATGTTCCAGTCGAATTACAACAAGAACGGCGTTACGAACAACGATTATTTTCGGTTAAGGAAATGAAGGAGAATACGAAGAAAAATTATAAAAAATTGCCGGAAGTTCAACAAAAACTGTGCGTACAAAAGGAACAACAAATACGACAAGCGAATCGTTTGATTACCGATATTTTCAATCGAGTAAGTTTGTAATTTGTGGTTTTGAAAATTAATTAAATCGTTGTTTGTTTGTAGAAATTGAAAGAGAATGTTTTGAAGGGCAAACTGGATTTCCCGAGCGATTTGTATGTTGTTAATTTGTGAGATTTGTGATCGTTTTACAATTTTAAGACGACAATAGAGATATCGAATTTTATAACTTTTGTAATTGCATTTTAATATACAAACTGTAAAGAAATCGAATTACTTTGGGGTTTAAAACAAAAATCATATTTTAAACCGTTTATTGCATTAATTATCTGTAATACTGACGGGAAATCAAATTCCCCGCTAAAAATAAAACGGTTAACTGATAGCGTATGGACTTCTTTAGCCACTATAACGGTTATATATAGCGCGTCATACTCTTGATTATAACCAATTATACGATTTGTTATTTTATTTTTAACTCAAATTTGTGTTAATTATAAACATAGTAATCAAAATTTTACACACATATTTTAAAACGGTTAAATTTATTTATCTTTAATTTAAAAGCCTGGTTGGCAACACTGGGCTTTAAACGGTTCTCAAATACGCGCCAATTTTAAACTATTGTCAAATTTTTTCAACCAACAAAATCACGAATTTTATCTACAACCGAAATTACAATTAATTACTAATAAAGTTATAAATTATGATTTTTATTTGATATTATGTCAATTTAAATTCATTGAAAACAATTCTAGTAGCCTTCTCTTAATTCACCGACAGTTGTATAGATGACGCTACTAGTACACATTGGCTGTCTTTTTTTATCACATGAAAATCCGTTTGAATTCATGTGGTCGGGAAATCTCTCTTGTATTTCTCCGTCAGTTGACGGAATGCCGCGTTAGAACGTAGGTTATTGTCATTTTTATCGAAAACATAACCTCATCTCGTGTGTATCGTAATTGTGTCGAATTAAATTCGTGTTAATAACAGTTGTATTTGAAAATAGCCGACGAGAAACTGCCAGAAAATCCCCAAAAGAGGTCTTTCAAGTGAGTTTTTCTTTATATTAAATTGATTTTTAACAATAATCGCTTTGATAACGATAACGGTAGATGATGTTGATATCCGGTTGTTTTTGTCTTTCGCCTCCGTCGCTTTGAAAATAAGCGCACATGGTTTCAATGTTTTCGAAAGGGAAACGATTCATTGATTTAAAATGAGAATTTTAATAGTGTTGATACACGATTCGTACTCGTGTATTGTGCTTGGCGAAATGAAAGGGAGCTTAGATTGATAGGTCATCTGCTCATTGTTATTTAAATTATGAAAGTTGTTCAACTCTGAAATCACGATACCGAAAAAAGTGCGGTTTATATTAGAAATAACAACTTTTGCGAATTAATTGAAATTTATACCACAATACCGTACTGATAAATACTCATTTCAAGATAATTAATCTTTATTATAGTTATGGTTTTTTTGTAGGCTAAAAGTTGAAATAATTCCACCGCGACTCGTTTTCCGCCAACGATAAATAGGAAATTGATTAGAAATCTCTTAAGCCGAACAAAATCGGCGGTGAATTTTTAATTCGGTAGCAATTTTTCCCAATAAATACATACAACAATAATCGAAATTGTACTACAATAATTGTGACTTTTATTCTTTATTGCGGTCGAATTCAAGCTTAATTATATGTTAGTAGTTAGTTGTCTATATACCGTTAAATTTGTCTTGGTTTGGGTTCATTGACCAAAAAGTAATATATAAAAATTTTCATATGGTTTTATCTTTTTCAACAATTATTGTTCTATCATCGAGGAAATTTCTTGGAATCAATTATTGCTTACAATTAATTTTTCTTGTTACTGTATTGAGTTACAAACGTTGCAATCTTCTAGAATTAATGCTCTTCATGTTATAATTGATGAAAAAAAATCAGGCTTGTATCATTCATTTTTAATGATTTTCCCAAATTTTTCTTCATGATAAATTACTCTTAATACTTCAAACGAAAATATCAAATCAAATCATAATTTATTATTTTCTATAAATTAAGGGCGACTTTAATAATCGATGATCCGAGAAAAGTTGACCTAAATAATTAGAAAATATATTTGATAACAATGATACGATAAGTTCTAGTTGGATAAGTATTTGCCGATCAATGATTCATTTTTAACGATTCCAAATTGGAATATTTACAGGGCGGGTTGTTGTGTCCCCCATTAAGAGTTAATTTTTTTAAATATTCACATATTAAAGATTTAAAAGGTCCTTGAGAAATCTAAAAGGAGTCGAATAAAAAATCCGATATTTATCTGTTTGTAATTTAGAAAAAATGGTGTAATCATCTTGAAATTATACCCCATTTTAAATAATCGATTTGAGTGCTTTCTTTTTGTACTTCAATCTAAAAATACCCTGTAATTTTATGAACATTTCTTATTTTTCCCCATTCATTCGAATAATGAGGTTTTTTCTGTTTATGTCTGAAATTTAGTCTTGTTTTTATTCGTTTCACAGTAGTAGGTGTAATATTCTAGCCTAACAACATTTCCATACTATATTGATTAGACAAATTTACCGAAATTTCTATCAACAAAAGGAAACCATCCAGTTCGAATTAGGATTTGTAATAGACCCTAATCGACCTTTCTGTCTATATTACGAAACATAACATCAAATCTTTCTATCTGTCGATTGAAAGCCCTATTTGTTTACCGTTTATTGATAGAATTTGTTAACAAATGTAGTGATAAAATTTGTTTAATAGAGAATTACCTAAAAAAATATATAATATCTGGTAGGATTGTCACGTTTTGTACAACTGAATTTACGAAATGAAATTACCCTGGCTATTAGTCCTCGTGGAATTAGTAGCCATTCCTCAGGAATTGTTGTAATAGAATTTCAACATTCCATGGATGGTGAGTGAGGGAATAAAGTTTGAATAGATTTCTAACATATTAGAATTTCAAGTTTTGTACAATGTTTTTCAATAAAAATGCATGAATTGTGGTGAAAAAAGTAATCAAATTGCGATTTTGAAGTGTAATAAACGAACTTTTCAATTACTACTCTGATGAACTTTATTCGATCACACATCATTCTAGATATTAGTAGTTGACTATTGATTAAAACAATGTAAGTATTCACCCTTTTAAATACAATAGAGAGAACACTCTGTATATTTTGTTTGTTGATTTAATCTCTTATCTGTGTCAATATTAATAAAACAGATTAGCGAAACGTTAATTTATTTAGTTTAATTTTTAATGTATACCTACATACAGATCTGTTTGTTTACAATTTATTGTAAAACGTAGGCAATAATCATAAAAATTGTTAACAAAAGAATGTTAAACTATTGATTATATGTAATCTAATTCTCCATCTAATGAACTGTAACGGATGTTTAACTGTCGAGCCCATTTCAAGTCAAAGATCTGCAAATTTACTTGCACGAATTAATTTAAAGTTGTTCTGTTAAATAAATGATTCAACAATTAATAATTCTATACGAAAGATCATATTGTATTTGCAATATTTATTAAAATTAATGAAAATTTATTTCGAAAATTGCGAAGATTCTATTAGAATTTTCACAATATTAGTTGTGTTATGAAATTAATTAATAATACTATGAATAATTGTTTAATATAACTCAATTTTGAGAAACAATACAATGTGAATCTAGCATTGAGAAACAATTTCAAGTATTAATCTTTGATTGTCAATCGTTTTATTGTATTTTTTCTTGGAATTAAAATTGCAAAAATCACTAGTTTTTCATGTTAATTAATTTAACCGAACGGAAATAATTATTAACAATATATTAAGCCTTTCAATGGGGGCTATAAAGAGGCAAATTTAGTTATAATTAGCAACATCTGATTCAGACAACTTCGTTGTACGAAAGTTGTTTATTTAATATAATATTAAGTGAATAGGTATAAGTAACCTAAATGTATAAATTGAATTTCTGAAGATTTACTAAATTCTTCGATATATTCTATTTGTTTTATTATTAGTCTTTACCGACAGGTGCAAATAAATAAAATCATATAGCAGAGATTGTAAAAGGGGAAGAAAATTGACAAACTGAATGTTTTAACAAAAAGACAACTCAATTGGATGCTATCTGAATGATAAGACAGTTCTGATATTTCTACTATGCTTTTATCTATGCGTATTCATAAGTAGGTATATGGGGAATTTTGATACTATAGGGTTGAAGTTTTTTGATGTGCTCTTTTTTGTATGAAATTCAATTTCATCTTTTTCCCCTTGGTTATTTCTGCATTATAACAACCATGCAGGTAATTTATTGATTGTTTGGTCCATTGTTTGGTCTAATAAAATATTTCCTTTGTTAAAGATTCGAGACAGTCCTATTGTTTTATACTAGATCGAATGAAATTGAACTTGGTTGATTATTCTTGGGTGTTAAAGAAAATCATTCTTTTAATATTTGTTCGTTTAAACAACATATTAAGTTATTATGTTCATTTTTCTTTAGCAATTTAAAAAATTGCTTCATTTTCCGTGTATTTATTATACCAACATTATGGTAGCACAACGTTTAGGTCGTTTGATTTTACGGCTTTGAAAGGAGGAAAATTCAATTGACAATGAAACCTTAGTATTTCCTTTTGGAGAGATTTTTAATTATAAAACAACATATAAGTACCTGAGAGAGGCTTGTTTTATATTAAGCTATTTAAAATAAAATCGTATTCTCAATTAAAAAAGTCTCTACCTAATATAATTAAGAAAAATTATATTTTCGTTCTATACCCCTAATCTCAACGGTTATTTTAACTTAATTTTCTTGATTCTACGATAGGATGACAGCGTTTAAAAAGTAATTTGAAATAAATGTCTCACGAGATTGCAAATAGGTTTTAGAATAACTTCAACTATTATCGTTACAGTTACGTTGAGCCAATTAATGTAGACCGACTGTAAAGATTACTTTTAATTTTTAGATAAATTGTTGATTTAAAGTTACCAAAAGTTGTACCACTACCAGGGCCTGTTTATGAAATCAATAGTGAATAATTTATAACCGACTTAAGAAGCCGTTAGCAATTTCTAACTAATCTTAACAACAGCTATTGTAAAGTTATTATATAACTATGAAAGTTTAGTTTTATTGGAAAATGTTCGCAAGAAAAACTACTTTAAATACAGCTATTTTTGACTATTATTGATATATTCTGTATATTTTTCTAGTTTAAAATATTCAACCTAATTTAGAATTAGTTTAAACAACAATATCTGCAAATATTCCAAGTATTCTAAATACGTTGTAGGGATCATCTATTTTGTTGGTATAAAAATGTCAAAAATTTCAATATGAATTGTTCTGCATTCTTTCGGTTTTATCTTTCGAAAAATTCATCAGAGAGGAATGAATTGAATGTTTTCCAATTGGAAAAAAGTTAAAATACGAGAAAATCTGCGCAATTTTCAATAATATTGTATATTTTGTATAATAAGTTTGAAATTATTTACGAATATATTCTTAAAATAATGTTTAAAACTTTTAAGAATTTATTAAAATCTCGCCAATACTCATGATAAAGTTTTGAATAGAATATTTATAAATGTGAAAATACACAGGTGTTTTGTATTTTTTTATGGTGAATTTCCGTAAAACCAACTAGTTCTAATTCGACTGAAAGAATTAAAATTTTATTTTCTAGAAATTTGAACAAATTAAAGTGGATTTAAATCATTGTATTCAAAGAAAATTTAGCCTAATTCTGACAATAATGTGAAATTTAAATGACTTGAAATTCGAGAAAATTCTATTATTAAACAAAGAGTTGTGCTGTTTAGATGATTGTTACAGTTATATGAAATTTTATACGGTACTGAGCAATTAAATTATTTATAAATTTTGTAAGGTTCCTTAATTTCATTAAAATGAAACCTATTGTTATTTCAATTATTTTTTTGCTGATGTACCTATAACAAGACAATTATATTAGCGATAAATTGTTTTTTTTTTAATTACAAATTTAACTTCCTGTTGTTGATCTCATCGTCGATTATCATTAATTGAATTATTGTTTTAAAATTACAAGAAACAACACGTAAATTTTCAAGTACGAAATAAATGAAACTTAGATTATAACAAAAGATAAATCATTTTAGGATTATGATTTTTATTATTATAACAATAATAATTTTCCAGAGAAAAAAGTGAAAGTGTCTATTCGTATTTCAACACTCAATAATGGGCGCGTTTATTCACTGTTAAAACAATAGAGGAGAAATATGTTTGTGTAATACCTAGGTTTTTTTTTCAGTTAGTTTTCAATTTTATTTCTCATTTACAACGTGTCAATTTATTTTGTAAAGTTTTTTGTTTGTTTAAATTAAATTTAAATTTGTTTTCATTTCGCTTTTCTTGCATAGTTTTATGTGAGCCAATTTAAAAGTATCTTTAGAAAATCACCGACAGTATTCATAATATTGGAGATTTCAACAAATTTCTTAAATTGATCAATGACTGATATGATTTGTCAATCGATATTCGTTTCTTGTTTTCTTCATTCTTCCAATTTGTTTCTCATCTTCAGAATAATAATCAACGATGATTAAACTAAAGAAAAATTCAACCTTGTATTTAAACCTATTTTTTTAAGTTATTACTGTTTTCTTTTATTGTTAGAAATTAGAAGGTTATCACTAGAATTTAAACAAATTTTAAATAAAGCACTATTAATTTTACGCGAATAAGCTTTGCATCGTAAATTGAATAGGTTGTTAAATTTCGTATAGAATTAAAATGATTATTTATTCATAATTTTTCTATATTTGTTCAATTAATTTAGCCTATTTTCTCACGATAAATTAAAAAATATACCGTAGTTTGGTTCTTGTCAGTTGGAAATGACGTTTATTATATGTATTTGTGAATACGTTTTAAGTGCTCTAATTTTGTTTCGTTTATTATTCAAGGTATTCAACCATTATAAGTATCATAAGTGGTACAGTTCATTACGTTTTCCCAGAAAACTAGCCAGTTTTATAAATTTTCTAAAGGGAAACTCTTTTCGAAGACTTTCCAACAAGTTTCAAAAATAAGGGAAGAGTTAATTATCCGGAGAGTAACTTGAAAATTCTTCTAATTAATGCTTTTTACATAAATCTTGTGATTAATTTCCTAAATATATAGCTGAAAATATAGCTACAATTTACGAAAAACTATAGATTATACTGAAAATTGTTTGATTAAAATCATTTTTTAGCCCCTGTTATTTACATATTAAGATCAATAACCATTGGTGTGTTAATTTGATTGACACTTAAGCAAATTGCTCTATTAATTACTGTTTACTCCACTCAAAGACTTATTGATAATTTTATTAATTCTATTATAATAAAGTAGTAGGAGTATAAAGAATAATTAAAGAAAAAACGTGTCTTATTAAGAACAACATTAATGAATTATATTCGTAATTAAGTAACGAAAATTTTGTTTAATCCATCTTGATAAGATAGAGTGAGATAGATAATGGAAAACGAGCATCTGTTCTAATAATTGTACGTTAATTATTTTGATGATTACATCAGGACTTTGAAAATTCAACAACTTACTCATTATTATCATTCCTTGTTGATATCCATAATGAAGAAAAGTTGTATTTTCATTGAGTCCATTTTTTAAATATTACTTTATTGTTCCTTCCTCTCTATTTTCCCTCAATTCTTCATTAAAACAAATAAAAAAAAGTTCAGTTAGATAGATTAAATTCATGTTTTCCAGTCGAAAAGTTTCAAGTATTCATCAAGAGAATAGAGTAAGACGAGAATGAAAATACGGCAGACGATGATAGTGATAATAAAAGGATGAAAAGTCATTCAATCATATTCAAAAGTAATCTCAATTAATTATAATGTTTATTGGAAATTAGAATGGAAAAACTCTGTTAATTTCTATTGTAATTACTGGAAATTTCTTTATTACATAAAGGAAAATTTACAAATTTGTATTATATTCGTTGAAAGTTTGCAATTTTCCCATGTTGTTGGACTATTAACGTACAAATTTTATAATAAAATTTTATTAATCCTATAGGGAAACTTACAAACACCCTTCAAGTGTTATTGTTATTGTAGTCTATTCTATTAAATGATACTTAAATCAGCTAATGTTATTATGCTTGGGTGGAATATCAAAAATCAACATTTTCTCTTTTAATTATTCAACAGAGAAATCTAAATAGATTTATTGTGAAATCGACGAGAAGAAAACAGCGAGATAAAGAAAAACGTGTAAGTTAGAGGGTATGAAATACAAGCTGAAATTGAAGATGAAACCCAGAAAAAAAAACGAGAAAACCGATAATCCAAGATGATTGTTTTAGGACATTGTATGGTGACGACGTATCCTTTTCCGATCTGTCAAATACAAGGATCTCATTAGATAGCTTTTGGTATTCTAGTATCGTACTTTTTTTTGTTTGTCTAGTAGTAAATAGTAATGACTTCAGCCGTATAGAAAAAAAGATCTAACATCAATCTGATGAATGCCTTGTCATCTCTGATTATATTGCTCGTCATACAATCTATCTAGAGATATGTCAAAACTGTCTACGATCAAAATCGGATGTTTTTATATAATAAGGAGCAACAATGGGAAGCTTTTTTGTGTCGGAAACAATCCTTTCGCATTAGTTTCTTAATACCAAAGTAACCGTAAAATCGCAATTTTAGCATTCAGTTTTTGTAACTTAGAATTTGGCCCGAATCCGAGATGATCGCCACTCAATAAATCCAGATCAAATTTTTACACTTCCTTTGTTATTTTTTCACAATTTTCCTCTTATTGTTTGATTTATAATTAATAATTTTGATAGCTTCTCTAATGGCATTTGATTAATTATTCTCTTAATTCAATGTAGTTGTAATCTTCGATTAAAAGTTTTCGTTGCTTTGATATTTTATTTTCTTTAAAATACGAAGTTTTCTGTTAAATGAGAAGATCGCGTAAATTACAGAATTTTCATTAATGGAAATTCTGTAATTTCCTGTTAATAACGGAAAACATGAAAATAACTTTTGACTTTACTCGATTTTACGAACAATCTATTTATAGATGTTGTAATTTTATCTTAAAGAGTATTGTTGTGTTTATTAAAAAAAAAATTCATTTAGTTATTCAGTTCATTTTCAATTTAATGACGCCTTCAGTCTTATTTTTGAACGAAAATACAGACGGAATAACGAAATTAGAGATCGTTTCTTATTAATTCTTTATGATGATTTTACTAAATTATTAAACGATAGTAATAGATAAAATCAATTAAGGACAGTTGTGATTCCATTTTTAGCTCAGTGAGACCTATTTAATTCTTTTAATAGTTGGATTTTTCTCAATATGCTCCTAAATTTTATTTTTAGACATAAGCAGCTAATATAAATCTACGTAAATAAATTTTTAAAATTTAGTAAATGTTGCATAAACTGTCGACAATGTTAATTCCAACAGTTTTGTTAAGATCTACAACGTGATCACTATTTAACGTACCACAAACATTACCGTTTTATTTATTTGTCGTATTCTGTTTGTAATTTATTAAGTAGTTTGAATGTAAATCGTACAATCTTTTTCTATTTTTGATATCCACCCACTTCATATCAACTGGCATTGGGATTTAAATGTATAAAATATCGTACATTTAATAAAGTATAACGATGTAATTTTAATGGAAATCTCAAATCAACGATATTACTTTCATGTTTGATGTAAAATTAAAGAAACCAATTCTATAAGTCTCCGTTTAGTACAGGGACGCATTAAATGGTAATAACCGTAATTCAACTTTGTATGATTTGTTTTTGCCACAAAATACAGATATTGTTTAAAAATTTGATCGCAGAGCTGCCTACAATTGAATTTCGGGAATTTAACTGAAAAATCGACTAAAATTGATTGAATTTCGTCTTTTACCGACTCAAATTTTCTAGAGAATAACGAAGACAAATTAAAATATCCTATAACTAACTGAAGACTTTTGCCATATAGGGGAAAATTGGTTACAAACGGATAGCTCAAAGTTGAAAGTACTTAAAAATTTGATTTGATTTTTACAATTTACAGTTAAAATTCTGCAACAGTTGCCGATTTCGGAAAAAATTGTCAAAAATCAACTAAAATTCATCTAAATTGTCCAAATTATCTCGCTGGAGCCCCCCAGTGGCCACTCAATTTACCTAAGCGTTGAACCGCCCCTGATTTATTACATGGCTACTATTTTATCTTAAATTTAGGCCGTTTCACTGGGGCAATTAGCCAGATAATTAAAAATTGAAATTTTTCTGCATAATAGATTCGAATTCAATCGTCATTACACCATTGTTCTATAAGTTCTGGATTTAGTTTAATTGATGATTAATGTTTGAAATGCATTTAAGTGTAAATATTCCATCGTATTGATTTTAATTTAACTTTAATGTACGATTATTACCACCTGTGCTATCATTATTATACAATTGATTATTCACACCTGTCTGTATTTTGATCTATTCTAGTTTCTAATTGTAAGTAATAGAGATATAAAAGGTCGTTGTTAAACTGAAATTTAATTATGTATATCTGCAGGTATATTTCAAAATATCGAAGCAAAGAGAAAGATTCTAACGTCAGTACAATTATTAAATAAGTAAAATCTGTCTGTGTTCAAAGTTGTTTTGGACTTGTTACATTTAAATTGTATTATAATGTAGGAGTTTATTATTTGTTCATTTTATACAAGTTTAACGAGACACAAAAAATGGAATTTAATTTTAAAATTCAATTGAAATAAAGAAAATTATTGTTTATTACGACATATTAAGGATTATTAAAACAACAATAATTTTACATGAAAATCAATTCTTTCCATAATTCTGTAATTTTGTATATTTTATGTGCTAATCGAAATGCAATAATCATTGATCAACGTCAAATCAAAATGTGAAACAGAAGCAAATATCTGATTGAGAGTTACACTTACCGCCCAATTATCGCCAATAATAACAACTACAACAACAACCATGTTTATCGTATAATAATTTTGTTGTTCTTCACCAAATATAGCCAGATCGGGTTTACGATAATTGCACAGATCGTTATTGGCGGAAAAAAGGGCGACTTATTTTTAAAATTCTCGTTAATGAAAATTAAAAAGAAAAACTTCCATTGAAACAACAAGTTTTAACAGGCTATCTGTCTTATTTGAAAGCAATAAGTCAATGTTGGCGTTGTCACTAAACAAATTAGTCTCAATATTTTCCGCATTGTTGAAACGAAGAAATTGGATGATAAAAGAATTTGGAACTTTGTACAATTTTACCATTTAAATGACACTTCAACAGTTGTCGTTTTGGAGAATCAATCATAAATTTTGTAAAATTCTGTAGGCTCTAATCTGGGATGAAAATAAGAAAATAAGAATAAAAATTTGCTAGTATTTTTCTTGAAAAGTTACGATTAAATGTCACCTGGACAGTAAAATCGTTTATCTTCCCGATTCTTCTTTTAGTCCTTTTTCCATACTGTTGAAACTATACAACATAAGAGCAACTTGAAAAATATCAAAGTATATAAAAGCTGTTTTTTACAATGTCAAGATAATTTTTCCCAAAAAATATATGGCAACATTTCAAAATTAGATTGGCACGATTCTATCTTATTCTCAATTTTTCTTATGTGTTATTTTTAAGAGAACTTTATCCGTTAGGGGATACACATATGTCATTAGGGCTGTACGATGTCGATAATGGATGAGGGAATTGGGGACTACCAGTCGGAAAGTGAACAGATTTTTTCTTATTATTAGCGGGCTGTAAACGGAATAATAAAAATAACATCTAAAACTATTTAAAAGTGAAATAAAATTAATATACAGTTGTGTGTATCCTTTTAAATTCATTCGTTTTACGTTTTTCACCGTTATATTTTATTCATGAACATAAGAAGCTTTCAGCATCTTAAATTTTTTTTCCTACTTTAATGATGGTAAATTTTTAATTTTATCATTTATTAGAATATTTTATTGTTGTGTCATGAAGTTGGATCTGTTTTAAATTTGAGAGAAGCTTTTAGGGAATTGCTTTTAGAATTTCTACACTTTATGACGTGTCTATTTATTACATGCTCTAACATAAAACGGAAATAAGACCCGTTTATTTTACTGATTTCATGTTTAATTATTAGTTATTGATTTATATTAAAATTTCTAATTTATGATAAGACCATGATCTACTCTATTTTTTCTGAAAATCTAATTATTGGATTTTTCAAAACGTTGAGTATCTAAATATGGTAGTAATTTAATAATTTATCAGATTATTTAATTGTACTAAATTAAATCTGGCATGACTTGACTTGTGGGTCGAGGAAAATTCAATCGGGTGCTATTGTTAAAATGTTCGATCGAAAATTGTCTGTTTAAGGCGGAATTTATAATATCTTCTAAGACGATTATTGTTGATATTTCTCCTCTAATGATTTCTAGAAAAGGCAAACAGTATTTTCCAAATGTCACCAAATCTATGTTGTTCCTTTGAAGTTTTCCTTTCAACACTCTTTGTCGGACAAACTTTTCAAACAGATAAGTCGTTTAACGATTTTCTGTCGTTATTTTGACGAATAACAAGTGGAAAAATTTTGAAATATAAAAGCAAGGTTTGTATTCTAGACCTGATAAAATATTATGTTCCATTTTGCACTACAACTTTTGTCCTGATAACTTTCCGGTGTCCAGTTGCAGATTATCACTTATTACTGTACAGTTTAATTACTCAAATTTGAGATAATCGTCTATCGTTTAAATTTGGGCTTATTAGAGGAATTTACTTTGCTTTGAATCCAGCGAATTTTCATAATAATGCTGAAAATTACACGAAATCAAAGCTAATTTCCTGCTATTCTTTGGAAGTTTTTAGCGGACTAATTGAACTTGTGCATAGATACGATCGTGTTAAATATAATTTAACACGATTTTTGATATGATTTCACATAGGAGATTAACATTAGAGATACAAATCAAGATAGAAAATGCGTACGTTGTAAAGTTGTTAAAGTTTCCCTTAAATTTTTGAATTTAAACTTTTATCAAACGAATCTTTGAAATAACAGGATGAGAAAATTTACAACCATTGACAAAGTCGTATTAGTAGTAGCTTAAGGGAAGATTGTTTAAGGGATTTTTAGGGTAGCATCTTGGATCTGTTCCTAAATGCCTCTACTTTCTTTTAAAATTCGCTTAATAAACTTATTTGACTATAAAAGCAGGGTAGTTTTTAGTTATATGTAGGGTGTTTCTATTGAATTTCCTTCGTTGTTTGTGTATTAGGAAATTCTTCAATTATTGGAAGAAAATGGAAGGTTTTTAATCTTTACTTGCTGTAATTGAAGCACGTTCTAAATTTATTTTACAAAAATGTTGAAATTTAATATTTTTAAGATTAAATATATGGAGCAGCTTATTCGGAAATATAAAAATTGTATTCAAATCCGTATAGATATTTTTATTTATTGCAATTTTGAAATGCATAATAAATTTCACATTGACAGTATCATTGATCTCAACACACAATAAAACCCCTTTTATCGAGTATTACTATGCTGAATAAAATGGAAAATTCAATACTTATCAAATTGCAGTTGTTTGATCTACCTAATATATCATTCAACTTTATTAGTCGAAAATATAAATTTTGTAATATTTATAGTAGAATTTTTCATAATTTTCGCGATAGAAAATTCAATTTATTTTACGATAGGTATTATTTTAAAACAGATTCAGTTAAAACTTAAATAATGTTCGTCATAATCTGATTATTGCCTCAACTACACCACGATCATTATTATAACGAACAGAAGTTGAAATTTCAATTTTTACGTTTATTACGAAACTAATTCACAATTTTAACGTGTATTTTCAAACGAATACAATTATACTTCAATTTATTTTTAGATTTTAATTGAACTAATAATCATTTACAAACACGATTTATTCGTGTGAGGTCTTTAAGAAAAAACCATCTTAATATATCAGCGTGTTTACCAAAAGATTCGTGGTTAATGAACCTTAAACTGTGTGAAAAAATTGCAATTGTACATATTTCAACTTTATTGTAAACAACTATTATAACGAGCTATAGTTTTTTTCAATATTTGTTGAAACGAAAAACTTAAAATTTTACATGATAGACTCAACATCATTTATGTCACACAAATTCACTATTAGAAGAAATATCGTGTCACAATTGTGAAATTCAGGAAAATCTAACATAATACGGTGAAATTTTTCAGTTTTACTAATATTAATAGTTGTAGATTTATTACGATTGCTACTGAAATAGAGAGAATGGAAGAATAATTTGTGGGATAATCAGAATATAAAATTACTCAAATCATCGTTTCGTACAAATTACACGTCTCGATTTATAATTAAAGTTGTTGATTTTTATAAATTTCAAGATTAATTGTTTCGATACAATCAACAGTTATGATGTTTTAATTGAATGTAATTTTCGATTGATTCCTTATATTGTAAAATTATAGGGTAGATTTTTAAGAGATGAAAGATTGTAGTAATAGTTGCAACAGTCTAAATTTATAATTTATCGGGTGAAATGTGGAAAATGGAGACGTCGACTTGGATTATTATCAATAAATCTCTCCAATCTTCCCATTTAACTTATAACATTAAAATTGTCGGTGAAGAGAACTTAAGCTACCTTCATAATAGCGCAATATTCGTCTCAAATTTTATTCTATTTAGATAATAAACCGAATAATGTCTAGATTAATTATAATAGAAATTGAACACTGTGTTGAATTCGCTTTGGGATTATCGCTTTCTAAATTTGTGGCTTGTACATTTAGTGACTTATGAAACTTGTTCGCTACAATGCTATTTTAAAATTCAATGTTTCACTGGAATAGATTGAGAGAATTCTAAACATAAATAAACAAAAACAAGCATTATTGGAAACAGTCAAATTGAAATTGGAAAATGTGGATGCACCGGTTTCTCGTCTTAACAGGGTGACATTGGTGATGGAATCATGAAAGCACGATTCTAGATATGTTCGTTTTTTTTCTTTCCCATCTGTTGTGATATGAATTTTAATAGCTTATATCGAATGCCAGTCTCTCTATACAATTGTAATATAAATCTATCTTGTCGTTTTCATCTTTGTCGTCGACATTATCGTTACCACTATTACTGTCGTTCTTATTGTTTTAAAATTGAAAATTTTTTTCGTTTTCTTTCCGTTCATTTAGTGACTTTTATGTTGATTTTCACCATTGTGTATCGACCATTCAATTTTTATTGTTTTGAAAACAATTCGAACAAACAAAACGTAATAAACACTAATGTTTTGATGGAAAATTAAATCAATAATTAAAAAAAATTTATCGGTGAAGTAGAATTTCCCATTAATTTATTTCAATGATCCTAGAGATATTTAAATTTTTGGCAACAATTCAAACTGACAGTATGTCACGTTTTCATCGTATAATTTGTATGAATCACACCTAAACTTGTATGGTATACTAAACATTAATTTATTCGTATTGTTTATAGGATTTGTGTATTGTAAATAACGTGATCGGTTAATTAGGCCAGTGTAATTTATAATAGTTGACCGGTCAGATAATTTAAGATTTGTTGTATTCTATAAATTCAAATTATATATACATGTACTTGATCCGCATTCTATCGAGTATCTTTCTATTGAAATATCAAGGATTCAGTTCATTCCCAACATCCTGTACTTTCGAGAGGTTGTTTTGTTAGAATTTTCAAGAGTTCTCCACTTAAAAAAAGAACAATAATAGAATAATACCGCTACGTTGTTGGGAAAAGCTCAACTATCATCCTAGAGATTTCTTTTTGTTTTTAAATTTTAATCTCCTATTTCTCGACTGAAAACATGATTGTTTACTTAAAATTTGATACGACTACTCTGAAAGTTGTTTAGATTTTCGCCTTTTTCACGATATTCAACGATTTTTGGATTACAATCTTCTCTAAACACCAAATAAACGCTTGTTAAATATTTGACTTGAATTTTATTTTTGTTAAACAAATATTTTATAAAAACTATCCACCAATCGATATTTCCATTCTGAATTGTCGAGAAATTAAAAATGAACAAGTCTATGGATGGAGAAATTGAAGTGATGACAATAGGAGAGTTTCTCACACCCTCTTTTCTATTATGTGCGGTATTATTATCGTTGTTTCTGTTACGTTGAAATGAAACTTTCTTAAATCTGTAATATTACGGATTGTTTTTGTGCAAATTCCACATGAAAATTGACTACAAAGGTGTTTCGTTTTTTTTTTTACAACTGTACGCCTGAAAACCTGCTTTGTAACTGTAGATTTGGGTGTATTTACGAATGAATAGACAATGCATTGTGTCTCGAAGAGGCGCTTTAAAATCACCACTTTGAAGATTCTTTGTAAATCGTTAAGAAGTCTTGTATTTTTAATGATACGTGTTTTATGACGTTAATAATGAATTATTTTTGTAAAAATATAGGGAATAGATCAAAAGAAGAAAACAAACATTCTATAATCTTTCAATTAGGTGCGAAACTATAAAAATAAATCAATCTAAAGTTTCTCTGAACACGTTAGTTGTGCAATCTGAATCGTCTAACTATAATCTAACTCTAAAAGTACACTTTCAAGGATTTAATTAATTTATTATAGTAGAATCTATTTTAAAATTAACACTCAATAGTTTGAATAATCGGAAATTTACAGAACAACGGATAAACTCATTTGTAGTTTGTTGAAATTCAACCAATTAGTCGATATTCAAATCAGCTTTAACCCAGTAACATTTAGTAATTATACCAATAATTAGGATTACTATCACTATTTTTTTATTCATCATTCTATCAGTTATTATTAAGCTATTTTATAGAGGATATTAGTTAGCCGTTGATGTAAATTTTATCAATTTCATGCGGTATTTACTCATATGTAATTGTGATAGTTGGTGGCAAATTATCGGTTGTTATCAATACACAAAGCATCTAGTCGTTGGTATTATAATCCTCTTATTATAGTATATTGAATAGAAATTATTCTCCTCTATATCATTTAAATAATACATTCCTGTAGTAGTTGATGTGAATACGTTTTTAATATTCTTTGAGTTATAAAATACTGCGTTCGAGAAAATAACCGTCTGTTGATATTTTAAAAAGTGTTGGCAAATATTCAACAATAAATTTTATTTTCTGAATAGAAGAAATAAGATTATAGAATTATAAAATTGATTTGTAAACAGAAAATTCAACACGGTGGCAATGTGCAAATTTTAATTTGTGCTTCCTTCTCGCCACGTGCACAATTATTTGATATACAATGTCGCCAACGTGTTATTTTACCAATACCACAACTAACACTACACGATGACCATTTACTCCAACGATCCCATTTTTTTACTTGTGCTTTCTGTTGTTGTACACTATCTTTGAATCTAATGAAATTTTCATTATTATTGTTGTTATTACTATCACCATCATTGTCGTTTATGTTTTGATTATTAAAATTTATATTTCTATTGTTAGGAATCTCAATAAATTCACATAAAACTGATAATAGTAATGTTGTTAATATTAACATTGACATTTTGTGTCAAACAATCTACGATATTGTTATGTGATTTTTAATAACTATTAATACGGACAAATCGTAATAATTAAAATGGCAATTTTGCAATTTAATCTACAACGATGATTAATGGATTTACCATGAATTTATAAAATATTGGAAAATTTATTCGAAAATACTGTATCAGATATGCAAAAGTGTTGTTCTAGTGGAAAGTCACGTAATTCGAATTTTTTTAGAACATCCTTCTATCGATAATACTTTAAGATCCAATGTTGCCTCTACTGTTCGCTATAAATCTCCTTTATGTTTACCATCATACATTCTTTTTTATTGTTTTTATCGAAAATCACGCTTTTCTTAACGAACACTTTACATATTCTACTTATATCAAGCTAGAATCAACATACAATCCGTTCTTTTCGTGTTGTTTTACCAATCTGGAGCACTTGTAATCGCTATTTTGAACTTGTTCAATATTAAACATATGCTCAAGACGAATTTAACATCTGCGTAATGATCTAGATATTGAAAAGATTAGTTTTTTCGAAGAAAGGAAGATGAAGATATTTAAACATTAAATGTTTTAACACGTGTGAAATCTGTTATCTAGCATTTATTCCAGTTTGACTTTAATAGACTAAAATTTCCGTCTACCAAGATTCCATATTATCTCCACTATTCTTGCTCCAAGTCCTATAATTTAATGTTGATTAAATGTAGCAGAAGAAAAGACATTGATAAGCATTTATAGGGTAGAATTTTGCTTGAATTTCGTCCATTGATGCCTTATTTTTGAGTATTTTGACATAGTAAATTTCTCAACAATCATTAATCTGCCAGATTAGAGCTTATAATCATTTGATTCTTTCAAGTTTAACTAGAAAACGAATCAAACGAAACTTTTGATAGTCAAACTTTTACGTTACCAACTTACAAAAGTGTCAATGTCGATTCTATTGTGTTCACTTCAAAACTTCGATTATTAAACGTTCCATCGACTCCCTAATTCTTCCTATTTATCACTAATAAAGTTCTTGTATGTGACAAATTATCCATATCAACCATCACTATTGACTTAAAAGTGGTTTTATTATAATAATATAACTGTTAATTGAAGGGGGTGAATAAACATAATAGCTTATATACAGATGGATATTGAAATTTAATACGCAAACTTGTAAGCTTCCTTAGTTCGGTAAAACATGTTACTTACACTTTAAAAGATTAGGTTCTATGAAAATTTAGTTTAGAACTTTGAAACTTAATTATGTTAATTATTTCAATAATATTTGATCTGATACATTTTAACAATAAGGAAACTAGAGTTTATAGTTGGTTTAATTTTTCCATTTACCGAAAAAAAAATGTCATGAAAGTTTCACTTGGTTGACTCCTAGTTAAATAAACCATCACCAAAATGAATAAGATTTTATTGTTTAAAAGCGAATATTTTAAATAAACTTTGCAAAA
Source organism: Hycleus cichorii (assembly GCA_013841215.1). Taxonomy (NCBI): domain Eukaryota; kingdom Metazoa; phylum Arthropoda; class Insecta; order Coleoptera; family Meloidae; genus Hycleus; species Hycleus cichorii. The sequence goes on along the minus strand of JACDRQ010000253.1, from coordinate 59,973 downwards.
CGAAATAATAATACAACAGAATTACAAAATTGTTGTTTATTAACAAAGCAAAATACAGAATTTAATTAATTAGTGCATTGTGAATAACTGAACTAAAACAGTAGAGAATTTCATGTTTAATTACTTTTAAATATTATAAATGATAATTAAAAGTTCATAACGGCAAAAACAACTATTAATTTCAATTCGCTAATAATAATTCGACGAATTTCAATTAATTTCATTGATATTCCCATTCAAATCTACAAAGTCGGAACCACTTAAAAATCACCCCTCTGTACTGTTTCAATTGTAGGCACTTGTAGCTAATTCTAAAACGAAACAACCCTTTCTGTTCACTTTCTCATGTATCTAGCTCTTGTATAATTGATATTTTTCAATGAGGATCCGAATGAAGGGTTGTCAACGGGGCTAAATTCTGCTAACATAACAGAGAAAACGAAAGAGTAAAGGATTAGTTTGTTAGACATTTGTCCCTTTTTCTTGCCGAAAGCGGACGTTGAAATAATTATAGAGAAAAAGGTCGATGGAAACAAATATTTTGTACTCTAATAAGGAGTTTTCTAATATTTTTTATGCTTTTTACGGCCACAAATCAGCTTTATTTTTTTTTAAATGGACTGGTTGAACAAAAAGAACGAAATCTTAAAGATTTCTGTAAGTGCTTTTTATGAATTGTTATAACCTCGCGTGTGACAGAAGAAAAATGATGGCATTCTTTTTTTTTGGAGAACAAATACCACAGAGACTATCTGGGTATTACTTTATTTGTCCAAAATATTATGAATCTTGGTAATTTTTCGTTATATTCTCTGTATTAAAAACCAATATTCGAATATAATTTAAATTATTTCGATTAATTATAAACGACACGATATTTAATGAATGTTAATATCACTAACAAACAATGCAAAATAAACAATATGTTGTATTGAATAATGCAAATCAGTGGCAAATACTAAAATCGGGATTCCAATTGTTAACAACAAAAGAGATTTTGTTAGTGTTTCGATTAAATTGAACCATTTCCACAAGAGGAAATATAATCAAGTGATTTATTATCAAGTTGTATAAGAATCGATTAATGAAACGATAGTAGTGTGTGTGTGTGTGCGTTACGATCCTTTGTATTGAATTTCAATTGACGAATGGCATTTTTTTCTCTGTGCGAAGTACCTCTCTGGAGAAATCAACAAAATTCGTATTTTTTTTCGAGGAGGAAAATCACTCGAAATTCCATTGGAATTGTTAATTACGATTAATTGTCGCCATTCGGATTTTTTTCTACCCAATTAAAACAAACGATAATGGGGAAAAAGAAGGGACGCAACTGTAAAAAAAAACAACGAATGTAATTCAATCCAGTAGCTTTAACTCGTTATGCCAGTTTCTATTAGCCTTTTCAACAGTGATCGAAAAATGTTTTATCTTTATATGTTTTATTTGAAATTGGTTCAGCTTTCGAAGCTTCATATTAAATCAAATATTACAAAAGTTATCAGTCGTCTTCTGTAGCTTTTTAATGATTCATTACCATGACAACACTGAAGTCTCTTTTGAATAATTTATTTCAAGTATACATATGATGGAATTGTAAAGAGTGAGATCGAATTTCCAGTTTCCAACATTTGAAAGTAACGAGTTGCCAAAAAGTTAGAGAATACGACTATATGCCAACTTTTACACATATTATTTGTTTATTGAGACGTATGTTTGAAATTTTTGTGAAATTGCGCCATAAAACTACAGTAAATCAGCTTTAAACAAACTCATTTAAATTTATTATTGTTGCATTTCTATAATTTAGATTTTCAATTTACTTTTTTCAATTCTAAAGTTTTATTGCTTTTAATATCCTCCCATACAGCTAATTTCTCATAAAATGTACATAAACTATTATTGTTAATATTTCTGTTATCATAACTGAACATATAAACGCTAAACTCGTAAACATAAATAAAATGGACCGAAATAAAACTGATGACATGCAAATTTTAAAAATATTCTCCTCTTGACAGTCTGGGGAAATTCTATCTGTACTAATTATTTGTAAATTTATTCTTTCCATCTCTCGATTTGATCATTCAACGAAAGGTCACTATTGGAGGATTCTCCATAACAATATTGTGATATTTTAATTAAAATTCGAAATTATAAGGAAAAATTGAACAATACAAGCTAATTTCTGGGAGAAATATTCGATGAAAACTGAAATTCCACAGAATTGTACAAGTGTAATTTTGGTGGATGCGCCGGGCGATATATTTACAATTCTCTCGCCAATTAATTGTATCTGTTTGCTAAGCGTTGATCTTAAAACGTATAACAAAGTGGTATTTCTACATGGATCTCTAGGGAAAAATGTATAATGCTGATAGATACGTCTAGAGTATTATTTTATGTATGAGATAGTGGCGCATTTACTTTATTACAATCCCAAGTTTGTCGAATATCTTAGAATCATGTTGAAAGGATATAGGCGTAGAATATGGCGAAAGTTTCCCCAGTTTATATTGAAAACTGTTAGATATTAGAAATGATATAGAGTAGTTCTGTGGTTGATTTTGGTAGTTATCATTCCAATATTATCTATCAAGTTAATTTATTTTTCCGGTAAATTTAACATTTTTGGTCACAAGAAAATAGTTGCAAATCAATTTTGATGTAAGTTGTTTGATTTCGTTTGAGTGAACTTACTAACCGCAACAGAACAATTCGTACTTGTTCAAGATACAAATTCAAGTGAATTGGAATTGTTCATTAAGCTGCAAATGACATTGATAAGCTGTTTAATGTATACATAAATGGTAAGAACAATGAATTCGAATATAAAAGATTGAGAGCTGCTATAATAAAACACATTTATTAGAAAGGTAAATTTCCAGTTTTATTCTGTATATTGTTGTATTTATATTGGACATTATCGCTGAATAATACGTTATCTAAAGGGAGCAATTATTTGTGAAGACTTAAAGGTATTATTGTTGTATATAAATCTAATGTATCATCATTATAATTCACTTTAATCACCATTATATTATGCTGCTGGTATTTTCACATTAAATCAATGACATACCCGCATGTTTACTACAAAAAAGAGCTGTTATAACACAAAATAATAACAGAAAAAATCGCGTACCAAACACTATAATAGATTTTTATTATTATAAACTTTCCTAACCACATAACTAAATAAATTTCATGATTTATTTCACAGAGTATTTTCTAGTATAAGAAACTATAATAATAGGGTAGCGTTTTACTTAAGAAGGTCAACTTCCGGATTATGATGTCCTAATTTATAATGGTAATGGAATATAAATTTTCAAGCCCCAAGGGGTTAGATTAATAAATTTCGAAAGGTAAGGACAGTTATATTGTATGTATAGTAAAGGGTGAAATTAATGTTGGAAATTATTGTTGAATATGTCACAAATTTAAATGTCTAACAATGAGGAAAACTTGTCGTATATGGAATAATGAATTATTTGAATAAAACGAAAAATATGTTGAATGTGATACTGTATATTTTTCCACAGTTGATGTAAATTTTAAACTACTCGAACCCGAAAATTGTACGATTTTATTGAAAAATTTCGTTCTATATTTGCTTTATTTAACACGATTTCAATCTAAATTCTTACTGTATTTTCCATAAACGTGGAGCGATCGTTTGACATAAAAAAGATCGTTTATATTCTAGAATTTAACAGGACAAAATCGGATTAATGTATGGGATAAATTTTAAGTTAACGTCTCAAGTTTAACACGTATCCTAAGCGTTCAACGTGATTTAACACAATTTTATAAGATTTTTCAACTCGCCTAATAAAGAGCGACTTTTATCGATTATTTTACTAAAAACAAGCCAAAGTGGGGCTTATTTTCACGTCTAAAATTCACCCAGATCAACTGACGCTGTTCAAATATTTGATTCAAAAACAAATTCCGTGCGCGATACGTTTTCAAATTCGTATAAAATGAAATTTCTGATATGAATTTTTCTTTTTGATCTATCGCTGTTTGGTAAAAACCAAATTGTTCAATTCACAATGTGTACTTAAAAGAGAAACTAGTGATTAATTTATTGTGTTTAAAAAAAACAAAATTCTTTTACGAGAGTATTTTCAGTGCGCTTTTTATGTAAAAGCTTGTAACGAATATCGTTCATTGTAGCATATGTGTATTTTTTTTTCGATCTATACTTCAATTCTCTTTTATTTTACCTGTCTGTCTGTCTACCCGTTTTGTTTGTCTACCGGTCTACTTATTCCAACAATTTTCAAACAAACAAAAAAACCAGGCAAAAAATGGTAGAAATATGTTGTAATTAAAACAAATTTGATTTGTTTTAGTTATCCAATATTCGTGTTCAATACAAAATCAACGATATTAAATTATTAATTAAATATTATAGTTTATTTGGAATAGTTTCATCAAATCGCCACAATAACTAAGCTACTATTTTGATTGATGTATTTGTGTAGTCGATTTGAAATATTAACGGACATTGTGAATATTTAAAGAAAAATTGATAGATAAATAATGTGATCGATACGTTTAATCATGAAAACGTATCGTATTTTAAAGTATCGGTTTAGAAAAATATTACCGTCAGGTAGAAGCGTGAAAACTGAAAAGTTTCCAAATATCAAAAACATTTCTCACATATTTGCATATTTTAATTATTTGTTTATTTCGAAATGTTATCTTCAGTTTTCTCGCGTTAATTAAAATGCTAATAATTTACCTTTAATTAAGAATTTATAATAATGTCAGATCGTTTATTTTCTAATATAGATTTGTCACAATATTACTGTAATCCGTTATGATAGAGACTGTTATCGATTATACAACACATTATTTACAATTTGCGGTAAACATCATGATTGATTAATAATAACCGATTTTAACAAAAATCTTCTCTTAAATGAAATTATAGAATATTGAGTTTAAATGAAGATTGAAAGAGAATTAATTCTTGAATAGAACCGCCTACTAGGCGCATCCACCCAAATTGAATTCCAACATTCAATAATTTTCCTTCTCCAATAATCTATTTATATTTTCTTTTGTTTTTATCTGTTTCAGGTACATTGAAGATGAGGTGAATTGGAATCGTCGCGATGCTACTCAGATTGAACCGTGGTGGTCCCCGGCGGGCTGCATTATATGCCATCGGTTTATTATGCGTCGCGGCGCTTATTTTCCGCCTCGGTATTTTGTGTCTAACACCTGAGACTGATACATCATCATCTGCTGCTGTTCAAATGATATCACCTGTTAAATATGTTTTAAGTTCTGATAAAAAAATCTACGAATATAATCGTGAGATGCCGTTGATTTTTATCGGCGGTGTACCACGATCTGGTACGACATTGATGCGAGCTATGTTGGATGCACATCCTGATGTCAGGTTAGATTTTATCGGATGTTGTTTTAAACGAAAATTGTTGTTGACAATTTCTCTAGTTCAAAGCAAAAGAAACAATATCGTAAATCAATTAGAACCGAAATAATGCCTCGAAAGTACATTGGTACTAAATTCTTGTCATTTTTATTTGTATCGTTGCAATTCTATCGGCTTCTAAACTAGAATAGACTGGAATTCGTTAGAAGATGAATCAAAACTGCGTCTTTCAGTCATATGTATATTGAAAAATCCGGAAGCGTACAAATTGGAACATTCAAATCAATTCGAATAAATAATTGTGAACGCGAAAAGAGATCATTTGTACGATATCCGATTCTCACTCAATTTAAATTGACGGTATAAAATTAAATTACAAGATTCTCTAGAAATTTTGTAACAAAAATCATGTTTTACTAGCAAATTCAAAAGACAAATACATCAAAAGACACGTTACTTTGTAATCATTTAAAACAGTTATTTATAGACGTGAAATTTAGTTTAATGGATCGTTATTTTCTATTGTATAGAAAACTTCATCGGTCTTTATTACAAAAGAATCGTTGTTGTGAAATTGAAAATCGTGCTTTCGTTATAATTAATTCTAATTTATTTGCGTTAAAAATCGAAAAAAACTAGATTATAGAGTTTAAGTGTTAGAAAAGAGAACTTCAGATTCAATTTCATTCATCCATTCTATTGGTGAATTTATAACGAAGCTATTTGCAGTCCTTTCTGTGATTTGCATTTTCCTCCCGTTTCGTTTTTCCATTGAATTTTTCCAATGTTGGTATTAATAGTGTTGATTTAAAGCGAGTTATTTTTTATAGATGTGGACAAGAGACTCGTGTTATACCAAGACTGTTACAATTACGTTTCCATTGGTTGAAATCGGAAAAAGAATCTTTACGTTTAGAACAAGCCGGTATAACGAAATCAGTTCTAGATTCGGCGATTGCTGCATTTACTTTGGAAATTATCGCTAAACATGGTGAACCGGCACCGAGACTTTGTAATAAAGATCCATTAACTATCAAAATGGGAACGTACGTTATTGATTTATTTCCAAATGCTAAATTTATCTTTATGGTAAATATTTTTGTTTCATTTCTAGTTTATTTTGTAATAATTTTGTTTGTTATTGTGGGAAATAGGTACGTGACGGCCGTGCCACTGCTCACTCTATCATATCACGTAAAGTAACAATTACTGGTTTCGATTTAACTAGTTATAGACAATGCTTGAAGAAATGGAATAGTGCTGTTGAAGCAATGAATAATCAGTGCCGTGAATTGGGACCTAAACGTTGTTTACGTGTACCATATGAACAATTAGTATTACATCCAAGACAATGGATGCAGACTGTTCTTAAATTCTTAGATATACCATGGAATGAATCCGTGTTACATCATCAAGATTTTATCAATAATGGTATCAGTTTGAGCAAGTAAGTCTCTTTTTTTTGTCGTTTTGTTTTTATTTACAAATAAACGGAAGAAAAAATACCCGCCGGTGATGATGGAACAAGATTATCTATCCCTCTTTTTATTCGTGGCTTTGTTACGTTATCGTTATCAAAGGTGAACCGGCAATATTGATTTTCGTATATGCTTTTGAAAATCAACAAAATATAGGATATTAATATTCATAACGTCTATTTCCAGTCTATTATAGGTCTATTTCAAAACGTATATTAGATAGAAATTCAAATTGTTCCCAAGTCTAGTCTTATAAAGAGATCACTATATTTCCCTTCGTTTTCTTTTTTTTTGTATTCTACATATGTGAATCTCGTAGCGGAAACATTCGATATGTTATGAATCGATATTCACTGGTACATGTATTTCCGTTTCCTGTTTTATTTTCTATAAACTCCACATCAACTTTATTGTTTGTTAGCGTTTTTTAGGGATGTTACGAGTCTATTTTTGGTTCCGTAAGCTTTTCTGCTTCTGTTTTCGCATCTTTTAAGCGGCTATATAACGGAAATTATTAATATGAAAGAAATACGAATTTATTGAACATTTGAAAAGCAAAAGTATTATTTTTCGATTCGATATCTCGCTTATTTGATGATGCTTGATAATCATTCAAACATCATTGGAAACAGCATTTTAACGACCACTCGAAGACTTATTTATTTCGAAAAATTCCGATTGAATTCTGAGTTAGAGGACAATCTTGGAGCATGTTTTTTTCTAATTCTATCATAATTTCTCCTATAATTTAGCCATTTTTCTCAATTCATAGTTTAAAGGAAATTCAAGAGCTTTTTAAATCGCCAAGAAACTTATCAATGAGTCAGTTTTCTAAAAAATTAAGTTACATTTAAGTGTCCGAAACATGCTAATTTTCAACAATTTGGCTAATTTGTGCCGGAGCATTAAAAGGAACATTTCATTGGGTATCTGAGGGTGTTTTCCATTTAGAAAAATTCAAATTGAACTCAAAGTTACAGGGGCAATTGTGGAGCATGTTTTATATCATTTTTCTCTAGAATTTAGCCAAAATTCTCAATTTTTCAATGATTTTCTCATTGTTCGTAACAAATTGAATAAGCTTTCCAATTTTTTAGAAGTTTTCCAGTAGACTTGTTAGTTTTACGGAAAATTGACGAAAAATTTTTACTCCATTATGTTTTTCGTTTCCGTTAAAATAAATTTGAAAAATCTGTTTCTGATTGTACTGGCGCTTCCGTAGCATTTCTAGTTTTGTCCTTCTCTATTTCTATTTTTAATATTTTGTTTACAGAGTAGAACGATCTTCAGATCAAGTAATCAAACCAGTCAATTTAGAAGCCCTAACGAAATGGGTTGGCAATATACCAGATGATGTTGTTAAAGATATGGCCGATATAGCACCAATGCTATCCGTATTAGGCTACGATCCATACGCTAATCCACCGAATTATGGTAAACCAGATGAAATTGTTGCAACAAATACTAAAGATATACAACAACATAAGAACGAATGGGAGAAGAAAGCCAAAGAAATGTTCAATAATGCCGGCTGGGAGAATGGTGGCAATGGTGGTGATACAGTATTGGATAAAGAACCTAGTGATAGTCCAAATAATACAACGTGATGATTTTTTTCAAGTGTCTCTTTAGTGTTTATCGGATTTTATCGTATTTATCAGAGAAACTGTTTAACTGTTTAAAATGATGGTGTTTCAATGGGGAAAATTATCGGGGGTGACGTTTACGTTATGATGTAACCGTAACCGGCCAGTATAATATCGTGTTATTTATTTCTATCCTGGTAATTGTATCATTATAATTAGTGTAATTGAATTTAATTTAAATGACAATGAAATTAACAAATTGAGTGCAAATTCCTCTGTTATTACCACTAATTGTCTGTTATATAAATCGGTATCAATTCGAATAAAATTATTTTAAATATATCGTAAAAGTTATTTTACTCCAAAATTAGAAGAATAGAGTCGCCGCCAATTGGTTAACAGTATTCAATATAAATGGAATAGAAATACCAGACGTATTTCCACGTCGTCGTTTTCGTAGAGATTCCATTGAAGAATTATTGCATTTTATCCACGGCCTGTTTGTTCCTTTATTCATTCCTCTATACAGTTAACAAAGACAGTAAATACGGTTGCCGTACCGTTGTCATTTAAAATTATTTACTTTCGAATATTAGAATCAACCCAATCTCTATCTAGCCGTAGTCAATAATGCTTTATTTATAACGTCGATAAAGCCAGACTGTAAACTTGCTAATGTTTATATTTATCAAACTGCCGATCGCTGTTAGTTGGAATTTATCGATTAAACATCGTATATCTGGTTCTGTAACTCCAAAATTTCCACAAATGTTGGGAGCTCTGTTTCTGCACCTTTTCAAACACCACAATGGGCCAAATAGCATTGACGACTATTTGGCGGCTTGTTTCAATTGGAATTTTGGAAAATTTGCATTTTTCGCCTATAACTTAGAATTAGAAAGAGCCTTTCAATGAGTATCTATGAGCGTTTTTGTTTGGGAAAATCTCGGGCGAATTCTGAGTTGAATTTCTGTTTCCGCTTCCGTTCCTGCCCCTACACATGTTCTGTTCTTCGATTCTGTTTCTATTATGGCTCTTATGTATCGAAAATTGGTGGATGCGCTGGATAACTAATCCAATAAGGAATGAATTTAATTAAATTAGTAATCGTGTACGTACCTGTATAGATCAAACAGCATTTGGGAATTATTAACAACAATGAAAGCCGATATTTCCGTCTTAATTTGACAAAGTAAAGCAGAGACAATTAAATAGATGTGACAGTAAATTTGCTTGAATTTTAGACGAGTCTACCTTTGAGTGTAGAACGTTCATTTTAATGAGTCTTACAATTAGTCGAAATATTAATTTAATTGTGTTGTATTAAAATAACAAAAAGCGGGAAAAGGGATGCTGATGAATATGCGAATTATTTACGTAGAACAATGAATAATAATTGTGGAAGCATCAAAGGAACCGTTTCTATTTTTATTCGACTTGTAGACTGGAACGACTCTTTAATTAAACATTAAAACATAGTTTATTGTCGTGACACCTGCAGATAGCGTATTGATTGACGCTTTGTTCAATAAAGCGGTGATAAATTATCAAAAACCATACGCTACTCTAATACCATATGGTGTTTTCCCCTTGTCGTTAGAGTTCCTAAAAATTTTCGTAGATATTCGAAAATCTTGCGGCAATAAAGACAGTACGGTTTTAGTAGTAAATTCCCTCAAAATCTGCAATATTTCATCGTAACAAATAAACCGTGGCATATTGTAAATTGCACATCCAAACCGGCTTCTTGGAATTTACATTCTAGACTATTCAACAGCATTAAATGATTAATTAAAGAGTTGGCAACGAACACGGTCCAATATGGTTTGATTTGAAACTATGTCTCTCGAAAACATGAACGAAATAGACGGGGATTGAAGACCGGTCCCAATTAATGTTGGTATCGTCGTTGGACGAACGAGCGGATTTCTCCTCAGCCGCACATAAATTAATTTCAGTTTATAGCTGTGGCTATCCCAGAAACGTCGCCATTCTATTGCAAATAGATAGTTATATCAATTGTTCTCTATTGAGTCCTACTGTTTGGAATGATAATTGCATTGTTATAAAGTGAGTGGTGATGAAAGGAGGAAACGGCCCTATATTAGGACCGGGACTTGTAAACACTTTTGAATTATTCATCTCTTATAAAACTCATGTTTATGTATAAAATTATTAATATTTACAACCGTAAACATTACACTAGTGTATAAATTTGCTGAAAAAAATTAGGTTGAACGAAAGAAATGTGAATGTTGGTAACATAATTTCGCGATAGTGTTATTTGTGTAGGAGAGCTTTTTCTAAAATGGTAGGAACTCTAATGAATGTAGATTAGTTGAAAGGAAACACCAAAAAACGCCCATTTTCGATCTAGATGTAGACAGGGTATGTGTGAGAAATGGTGGATGCGCCATTTGTTACAACACAAATTAACCCAATATCCTTTATCAAATCTGGAAGAAAGATCGAAATCTTCGAACTAGACGACTACAACTTTCACGATAAATTAATCGATCGGCAATTTCTAATCGAAATATCCGCATTTAAACGAACGCCCGCTTTATTAATCTCTCTTATATTTGCCTAATTTTCCGGCATAGTGCCGATGGCATAATTACCACTTCTATACACAAACACACGAAACTAACGGACACAATTACCGCCGATAATTAAAATTGTTGTCGCAAAACTCTTATTAACACCCTCCGGTTCTTCTGAACACACAACGAAAAAGAAAAGGGGAGAAACTAAATTAATGTCATTTTATTTCAACAAAGTGCTCCACTGACGTTTATATACTGTCGTTATTTTCCTTTATACCAGAGGATGGCCATTTGTTTTATACATGTCTTGCTTAAGTGTTTTTTTCCTGTTCTATAGTCTATTGTTATTTAGTTGCTTAATGAAGAAATGTTGGATGTAACACAATAAGGGCGGGCCGTTATTAACCCCACCGTCGAAGTTAATAACAGAAACTTGCTTCTTGACGCTTCAATTTGGCTGTATTGAAATCAAGAAATTTCACCCCTAGGCTAATTAGGGTTAGTGTCAAGTTTATTGGGGAGCTGCGCTCGAATTTCTGCTGTTTCTTTTGTATTTATCCGCTTAAATCAACATTAGAAATGATTTTCGAATGCAAGTTTGTAAACAATGTCTTGATACTAACAAGAATTGATATAATTCCGTTGGGAACATCAACGGAATGGGGTACACGAGGAACAAATAAAACGTACGATAAAAAGTGGCAAAATTACGTGCGAAACATTCCCAGAACGGCGGAAAAAACGAAATGAAAGAAACAAGACTACGGCCAAACTTCACTTCGAAAGACGCTTAATCATGATTGTCTCCTCCAGCATTGTAACCGTGTTAAGATTAACTTGTTCAACCCTTAAAATAGTAATGGGGCTATTTATAAACACACCCAACATTCAATTATCACCTCCAGTAATCTTCAATTACTGTCACCGTTAATGTTGTAATATTTGAACAACAAACGATGAAATTTTACATCTGTAATTACAACAAATCAAACAGAAGCCGTATAATTAGAGATTGTACGTTTTTTTTTATTTAATTTGAAGCGATTCTGTTTGAACTAGGATCGAAAAAGCTGCGATGAATTAGAGAACAGCCGGAACACTAACAATCGAAACTAGAGCCACAAAAAACCAACCCCCAATTCATCTTTATTCGTTATTAATTGAAACTGGGGAATTTCACTTATTTGAGACAGCAAACGAACACTTGAAATGAGCGAATTGTAATAACTATTTTGATTAATTCAAGCAAAATTCAGTCACGATTACATTAGCGTTCATTAGAACCACGTCTTGTTGTCATCTTTGAATAATGAGATATATGCCAACTCGTTCGACCCTTTATTACCAACCTGCATAATATCAGCGGGTATTAAAGCCGTCTTGTAATAAGAAAAAAAAACTTTCGTCTCGTTAAATTGCTACTTGGGGTTAAAATTTTATAAAAACTTCACACCTTCTTAATCTCTCCATCTTCAAGACTATATTGTGGCGGTTGGTGTGGGATTGAATTTCTAATGAGCTTAACGGGCGGGTAGGGATTTTGTTTTTTCCATCGTTGATTACTTAATTTCCAACTTTCAACCCTCTTTGTTATTGTTTTCGTTAGTCGGTACCCTTCCAATTATTATTTCTCTTTTAAAAATAGAATTAAAATTCCTTCAATGTTCTCTATTCAAATGGAATTTGATTTGTGTTGGCAACTAACAATTTACATAAATCGTTTTGGACGTTGTAACAAGACAACCACCATCTCTAGTAGTGTGGCTGTCTATCCAAACCCAACGTTCGTTCTCTTTCTGCCAGTTAGAGTTTCGAGTTTACGTTTTCTCTTTGGTAGAAAATCACGCAAACGTCAGTTTCGGTTGCTGTATTGTGGAAAATTGGCCACAAGGGAAATCCCCGACAGATTCTAACCGATGAAGAAGAAGAAGAATAACAGGCCGAAATAGTGTATCGAATTATACACAACGATAACTTTGAAACGTACCGATCGGAATTTGGCTTTGCAAGTTGGAAAATTGTAAGACAAAATTGGGTAAATAGTAGCGGGCTTATATTTTTATATTTTTTAGGGTAGTTGATTTAATTTTATTGAACGGAAACGAAGAATACAAAAATGGAATTACACGAATTCTATTAAATAAAAGAAAAATCGATTGTGGTTGGCAAGAACTAATTGTAATCAGTTGGAGTAACAAGAGAACACGAGCCAGCAAACATCTGTTGTTATTAAACATATTACTACACGTATTTATATGGAGAATACTAATTTAAAACTAACAACAAACCTTAACAAATCCGAAATCGTGTAAAACAAACTAAATACAATGAAACAATTTAGAACGGGCGTGATGAATTATTCGAGTTTCCTCTCGCTATGTGACCGTTTTGATTATTTTGTTCAACAATAAACAGAATCAAAAAGAAAACAAACGAAAAACTCTCAGTGGACAATTCGAAGAATTAACCGTCTTACAAAATTTATTTTCTTTTACAAGTGAAAAAGAACGAAAAAGCTCCTCTACAAAAAAATACTTTCAAAAGTCGTGCACTTGGAAACTTAACGAAAAAGCAATGATTAAGTGCAAACATTTTCTAAAATCTGGGTTAAAAGTCGAAAATTCAGTTTAAAAATTGAGCCGTTCTAAATCATCCCCTTTATAGCAAATTTTTCTTGAGAAATCATAAATTAATTGAATTAGAAGAGACAAAGAATCTCGAAATTTCTTCAATAAAATTCCCTGGAAGCTTAAATGTTCGCCAATTAAATCCTGAATTTGATTGAAAATCGCTAATTTGAAGCAAATATTTCAAATCTAGACTGAAAAGTTATAATGAAACTTGAGAATTGATTAAAATTTGCGTTAAAAAACAAACAACGGGTCCCGGTAAAAATCATTACCCTAGAGATTCGGTTGAAACAGGGTCAGGGCACCAAATATTTCTGTCAAATAACTAGCAAATTTGGCCAGATTTGATATAATTTGACCGGACGTGTTCAATCGTCCGAATTGGCCAACCACCCTTGTTTCAAATGTCAAGCATCAATTCGAGGATTTGTGCCATTTTTTTTAATAAAAGTTATTTTCTTTTAAAGCCGAAAATAAATACTCGTAAAGTCGTGCGTCCGGTTGAAAAAGCCGTTGAAGATTAAATGAAAAATTAATGATTAAGTGTAAACATTTTGTAAAATCCGGTTAAAAGCGAAAATTCAACTTAAAAATTCACCGGCTCTAAATCATCCGTTTTCGCAACTTTATAGCAAATTTTTCTTAAGAAATCCTGAATTAATTTTTCAGTAAAATTCCCTAGAAGCTGCCGAAAAACTGCCTTAATTTGACTGAAATTTGATAATTTGAGAATCGGCTAAACTTAACTTAGACTTAAGTTTATTTAGATTTGGTAAAATTTGACCGAGAGTTCTCACTCGTTAGAATTGGCCAATCTACACTTGTCTCGAATGTAAAGCATCGAGTAAATTCGAGGATTTATGCCATTTTCTCGGAAAATTCGCACTTTTAATAAAAATTGATCCACAGTTTGTTTTGAAACCAAATCAATCCATCAGACCGTTTTAAAATAGTAGAAAATCGTTTAATATAAATAGATTCTCTTAATTACTTCATAATTAGCCTTTACAGAGAAATTTCAACACGCTTTGTAATTAGAAAGAGATTAAATAAAATTCAACGAGATATTGTTAACACGAATTCCACAGGTCAAGTTAAACTTTTCGCAACTGTTAATAATTGAGTAATCAATTTCGAGTTTAATTATCCCAATTCGACCGTATTTTTATTTGGAAAACAAATTGAACTAATAATTGACACATTTCCACCAGTTTAATTCTAACAGAATTCTAGTTTTTCGGTTAAATTGCCAGTTCGGTAGATGTGATTTTTCCCAGTTTTATGGACCAATGAAACTAAAACAGTAAATATTTTGCGCCAGTAATCATACAGCTGGAAATGCTCGTAAACTTGGAACAATTTTCAAGCCCAATATCTGGACTTGTTCAGCATATCGGACAAATTGTTGGTATTTTATACGTTTCGTTATCACCGAAATAATGTTGAATGAAAATAAGAATAAGGTGGAAATATCGTTAAGTATCATTGTATTTTCCATTATCTTCAACGCTTGATACACACGTATAATCTATCTAAATATTATGAGTAAGCGAAAGATAGTCTAACGGTCTGGATAAATGGAGTTTGGGTAATGTAAAGACATATCCCAATTCCAAGATTCTTCCGGCATGGCAAATATAACAGAAATTCACCATCATCTATCATCGACAATGAAATAGAAATATCATTGCATTTGTCACTCCAGTTCAACCGGAATTGTAGTAAAATCTCTTGTTATATTCACCAAAAATCGGAAATACACATTTCAAACTAATGGTCAAATACTAGATTAGATTTTGGCCTTTTTGTTAAATCGAAACGGAAAGATCAAGTGACATTTACAATTTCAAATTAGAAATAATATCGTAGAAATATATAAAACGATATATAGCTACAATATTCTGTATATTATCCAAGTTCCACTGTCGCAATAAATCAAGTGCAGTGGTTAAAGGAAATACGAGAAAAAAGGCAGATAAATTGCGAATAAAATAGAAGGAAACGGACAAGAGCCAGGCGATACGACATAAAGGTGTATTTTATCGTTAATATTTATTGTTCAACAAATATTTCCCTTGTAGGATTCTGACGAATAAAAACAACCGTCTAAACTGTTTACTATATTCTCATTAAATATAATAGGGGATAAATTTCTTTGTGTGAACGTATGCGCGAATATCTTCCAAGCCAGTTAATCTATAAGAGCATCTTTTTTAAAGGGGAAAATATCTCTTTACTGGAAGATTTTTCGCATTTGTGGCATCAAAGCGATAATTTACTTTTAAAAACAATTTTCGTATTGTGTCGGAGAAACTCGCAAACTTTATAGACCATGACTGATTGTTTGAGATTCAGCCGAAATAAAATAAGTAAATAAATAACCATTATATCAAATTCTCTAGTTTCTCCCCATTTCGACATTCATCAAATTCGATTTGAAATAAAGAACGTCGTACATTCTCCACGTTTAATCGTTTGACATAAATACATTTGTAACGCTTGATTTTTCTACGAAATTTTCCGGTGCAATGACTGCTGCCATCAGTGATTCAATTGAGATTTTCTGAACAGAAAATTCCGGATAAATCATCATTAGCGTTGCTAATAAAACTTCAACGAAAGCTGCTAGAATTCTTCGCCGAAAAATCAAATTCATAACGTTAAAAATGGATGAGCAACAGATGGAATGGGGCGCGTCAATTTTAAATTAGTCCGAAAATAAACGAAATACGTACCGTCTAGAAACTGAGGTCGAAGTTTATATGGTTTGGCTTAAGAAACTCAACAACGGAAAATCCCCTTTCTTCTAAACATTCTTTTTTCGTTATTGTAGAGGAATAGTTGAAACTTTTTTGGAAACAAATCAAGAAGTTTTCTGGATGTTTCGGGTGAATCCACCACGTTCTCGGCTTGACAACAGGTTTATTGTAAACCGTCCTCGTCAGTTATTCAGTTTGATAAAAGTCGAGATGGAATTTAGAAATGTAAAACTGACTTGTTACACTTGATTACCCGTTAATATTCCTCGCAAGTCGGCAATCTCGATTCTCATCGCTATTTTCGCTGGGTCTTCACGCCGACAATTCATTCAAGTCGCCTGAAACTCGAATTTCGCTATCAACGACTTGACAAGACTGTAAATTTGAAAATTCTCTTACAGCAGCGACATTATTTCCTATTATTTCTTGTAAAGCTTTGAATTAATAAAATGCCCCATTTGCGCTAAAAAAACACCCCAATCGATAGCGTCAACTAGGGATTTATACCGGTGTATATCTATTGAATATTTTAAGAGAGTAAACGGAACATATATTCTCTAAAAGTACGAAACTAACAAATATTGAAACAGTTCTGGTCTCAAAGACATCGTCGTTTACAAGAAATAAACTTTAAAAGTGGACGATATATTAGGTTCTAAAATAAAACGATTTCAACGCGCTAAACATAACCAAAACGAGAGAAATGTTGACGATACAAGAAAGTAAGGAAAGTTCGTGTATTTCAAATGCCCATTAGTGAATTTATTAGGCTCCCTGTTGGGCAGATTCAATATCCCCGAAATATTTTCAGCATTTTACTATTTGTTTCGTTCTCCAATTCCGCAATAATTCATTAGATTGGATGTTTGTTGTTGAGGTTTGTTATTGTTGTAGATGTTATTTTTTAAATGTGATTTAGTAAAGTTGTAGATTATGTCGCATCTTGAGAACTATAAGTTTATTTCAAACTTTTTCGATTATTCTATTTTTCAGTTTTGCTATTTCCACGGTGTTGAACACTGAATAACGTTATAACGATTTTTCACCAACAACGTTATTTATTTTAAATAGAACTTCATAGTTTGTCGATTCAATTAAAGTTAATGTTGGTAATTAATTCCAGTCAAAGGAGCCGATTAGCAATTGTTACGACGTTGATGTATTAATCTGTGTTGTAATTTTTACACAAAATTCCACATGAATTATTGGAATGATTTAGATTACAATAAATCCCCATACAAAGTAGAAACAATAGTATAGCATACGATTATACGTGAGTATTGTGGCATTTAATTTGTCCACAGGGCTTTATTTATGGTTGTATCAAAAATTTACCGCCGAACAATACAAATTTATAATGACTTTTCGATTATCTTCAATAGTAAATATTTTAATTCCAATACTGGATTGTCAATTTGCCGAAATTAGAATCCCCCACCTGGCTAGTAATAGAAAATCGACTATATTTAGTTAAATGGAAAATGTTAGAGAGGTTTTGCCTTAATTGCAACACGAGTTTCAAATTGAAATGAACGTCTGGCATAAGGATTGCCATTAATAAGAGGGTGGAAATTTAATAATAAATACATTGGATTTTTTCTACGGATAAACGACCATTCAAATTCGTTGTGTAAAAGTTGAAAATTAGTTTCAAAACCGAACAACGAAAAACAATCTACAATTGTGCTTTTATTCACAACTTCACTTTAATTACAGCGAGACGGAAAAAAAACAACAACACATAGACAAGTCTGGGGATGTTACAAACTGTACTAAAGCTGGAAAATTATCAATTAAAGACAGCTAATTTAGCACAATTACTAGACAGAATCCAATGTAGTTTACAGATATGAAACTTTATAATTCCGTTCCGGTAAAGTCTACGAATAATAAACCGCATCTTCGTTATAACTTACATTAACAAAATCAAAAAAAAAAATTGTCGAATATTTCAAACTACACCCACCTGATTGAAATTGTGGAAAACAAATTAAACTGTAAAAACCGTTTAGTTTATAGTTTTCACAAAAAAGTTTAATCGTCAGCATTATGTGAATAAATTGAAAACAAAGTTTCCGAAATGTGGGCACTTTTCTGATTTTATGCTTCATAAAAAGCGCAGATTTCGAATAAAATCCAGGGGAAATCGATACAAAACCAGTAATTGATTGTGGGATGGTTTAAGCACCGTACGCTATAATTGTAATAGAATCCGATAGTATCTCTGATTTATTTACAAGACAGTCGATTTTGCTTATATAACATCCTGGAGAATTACCCTGAAGGAATAATAATATCAAATGTTCCAGTATAAACAATCTTCAGTTATCTTTACCGTTCGTTAGTTGATTGATTGCGAGTACGATTCAAATCAAAAAGGCACAATTAAACTTTACAATTGAAATAGATGCCCGGGGGATGTTCATCAAATTTAAGAAATCGACACTGTTATTTACTCCCTGCAATGAAGCCAGTGCTGAAATTTCGTTCAACTTTACGAAATTATATTGAGTGTTCGAGTTTACGGAACAAACACGGTCACGTACTAAATAGTTTTTTGTAAAACTGTACAAGACATTTTCTCCGTTTATACTAACGAAAAGTTACATTAATCAACGTAAATTTCAAGATATGCCATTAGCATAAATCCTTGAATGCATTAAAGTTAAACTGCAAAAAAATCAACTTACAGTATCTTGAATTTACGAGGTTAGGTAGAAATAAAACCAATTTCTATCAACGATTTGAATGACACGAGAACAGATTTAGATGGTTATGTTAACACGGTTTTGTGTTATCAAATTGGATTATTCGGCCGTTATAACATCACGGCTTAAGAGATTAAAAGATACGAAATTGCTTTATGCGAAAGTCCAAACAGTTTATGACACCTTTGATCTCTTTATCCCGCATCATGGCAAAGTTTTCAAAGCAATAGAATGATTGAAAATTTTGTATACAACTAGCGAGGAAAATTTATAATTCTTTGAAAAAATGAACATTTTATAATGAGACTAATTTGGAAGATATTGTAAAAATGGTGGATGCGCCGGGATTACAGGTTTAACATATTAGAACTTCCAGTTTAAACGTTCTTTCTAATAAACCACATGTGGTGAATTAACATAAAAATTCGTGTACTGAACTGATTTAATTCCATAAAAATACCTCCGATAAACGTTGGATTTATAAGAAATTGTTGCAAAATATTAGCATAACGATAAAAGTTAAATTACGAAATTTCAACGAGGACTAAACTAACAGTTAAGAAAGTTTAATAAAATGGAAAGGCAACCAGATAAATTTCGGTTAAAGGAGGTCGAATTAGTGGCGATTAAACGGATTGTTAAATATTGACTGAAAATTTTGTATTTGGATTTTGTATATTGCTGAAAAATTGATTGAAGCATTCTATTCGGTCAATTTTCATCTGCACAATACTAAAACGTTTCAGTTTAATTTGGCTTGATTAAATAGACAATGCTGTTTACATCGGAACTAGGTTGAAAAACTGCTCTAATGACAAACAGTCCAACAAAACAGAACGAAATTACAAATGTTTTGTTAAAAAAATATAATTTCGTTAATTTCCGATTTGTATAAGTTGATGGTGGGAATATTTTTAACGCTAAAAAGAGATTTAAATATTCCCCCATTGTGTTGAAAATATAAAAAATCGACGACTTTCAAATTACCCAAACAGATGTTGATTATAAAAGTTAACAAGTTTATTTTAAAATTCGCCAAATATTCCCAGTGGTCGTACAATAATTTCCCATTTATTCGCAAACTTTTTGATTATGGACAGTACTCAAAAACAACACGATGAATATTCATTTGAAGGAAAACGAAGAAATTTATGGGAAAGTTTGTTCTTCAGTTGGTAATTTATTTCCGACACAAGGTAATAAAAATTACCAACCGGCAATTTAAAATAATCTCGTTGTAAATCAGTACTGCTCTTATAAATTGATTGATACGATTGTTTGAGTAAAAAATCCGTAATACTAGCCGATAAATTCCTTTTATAACGACAATAATTAATAAAAACAACTTGAATGCATGTCGTTTTGTTTTAATTGAGGGAACGGAACGATAACGTATTTTCATAATTCAAATAATTGTTGGTAGATTTGAATTAAAGTCAATGTTGGATCTTGTTTAAATTCAATCAAAATATGTAGAGATTTGATAGAAAATAATGCTAGAAATAACAATAAACTTGTCCGAAAACGAGTACAATAGTCACGTTCTGGAAGCTTTCAACATTCAATTTCTCTAGTTGAAGCTTATTGCTAATCGAATCCTGTCTTCACTACGACAAACTATTCTAATAAAAATTAGCCAAGATCCACCCGAATCAATAGACTCAAATATTGGCCCGCTTTTCACACTGAAAATCGACGAATTTGTAATTACCGCATTATAAAAGTTGTAAATTTGCAATTTCGTTATTTGATTCGCATCAATCGATTTATAACTTATACGATTTGTTAACGTGTAATTGCCGATTTGGGAATCGTGTAACAACGCCCTTTTGGTTAATTGTACATTTATCCAGCCCCTAGTTGTTCTTTTCAAGTTAATTTAACTAAATTCGATAACAGGGAAAAGTTTCAAAAACCGTGTAATTTCCTAAATGGAATAATAAAACTTTTATAACGATATTTTTCCAAGTTATAACGGTGGATGAATTTCAAATTGTCAAATTTTTCATTTTTGGACAGCTATCAATCGAAATTCGATAGCAGAAAACGTGTAAATCTTGTATTATCCAAATTCACTTGACTCGCCCCCTTGGCGCAACCACCTAGTTTGACAATAAAGTCGATAATAATAGCAAATCAATCCATTTAAGTTGAATATGTCACCATTGAAGACAAGAGTAAACATTATACATTCTACTGTAAAATCCGGTGTATTGGTATACAATTTGTTGTGTAAATATTTCATTTTATCGTCTCTTCTTGGCTTTATTTCGTATTGTTGACAGTCAAATCAAGCTCGTGTTAACAATTAAATTCAACAATAAATTATAAAAAAGACTACTATTTGTTGTTTTAATATAAAAGTTCAAATTTAAACGAATTCAATTATGTCAATCAATTATGCTTAAAATAAAAATTTATATTTTCTCAAAGATATAAGGAAAAACGATGCTTTATTAATATTCATTGTAGAATCAATGTTAATATAGTGTCTCCTTGATAAGAAAGAACGTGACAAGAACAACATATTATACCTAAGTTGTTGTTGGTATATTTAACCAGATAAAGTCCATAATAACGTTCCCAAAGGGCATTACTTCAACTACTACAACTATTACCCCATACAGATAGATTACTAGGGAAATGTAATCAAAACTTCAAGGGCTCGATGTGTCTTATTTCCGAATACACACTACATCCCTACAAGAATACACCCCCAAATTAACATGTACATATGTACGTTTTCATTTCGTTGGTCTATCATAATACAATAGAGGCACACAACGAGAACGAAAGTTTCCCATTATTTGCGCATTCAGTTTAATGATAACTGAAAACCACCTAATGGGGTATCATTACTGTAATGCTAGCAAAACAACTCCAAGCAATTTTGAAAGAAAATAGCACTGTAATAATGATAACTAACAGTTCATTCTAGTTATAATGGAATATTTAAGGCGAATTAGGTCTTTGTGTGTTCGTATAAATTTAAGAAAGTAAAATGAAACAATGATGAAGTATTTTCATGGGGAAACTTGACACTCCGGTGCTGTCTCACGTGTTTACAACTTTGTATTTGATATTGAACACCAAAAATAAACTGTAATCCCCTTTAAATGGAAATTCGAGGGAATTCTTGCGCCCTGGTATGCGATCAACAATAAGATTTAAGTATTTAACCAACATTAGTGATTTTTTGTGTTGATTTTATTAAAAGAATCGTTAAAGGTGGTGCACAATTAGGGGATACCCTATAGGTTTGTAGATATGACAGAAATTTTACCATAAATTCTAATTGGATTCGGTACAGTTGTAGATATAAGTTTCAAAGTAGCGACGTATGAATAATAAACCAAATTCAAGCCGAGTTTATCAGATTTTTAAGATCCGAGAATTTTTAGATAACTTTTAAGGGCCTTTAACAATCTGTTGCTGGCTGGAAATCCGTTGTAGAATAATTGTAATGCCAATTCGTTTAAACTTCCCCTTGAAGGATCGCCTATGGAACTACACAAGACTTGTGCTTTGATGAAACGAATGCAGTAGTAGTAGAGGAAATGGAAATAGAGCCATCTTTTAAATTTTAAACGCCGCTCATTGGAAATTGGATTAAATGTTTGACTTTGAAATTGGTTCAATTTATTTATAAAATCCTTCTCTAACCGTACTGGAAATTATTAATTGAAACAATTCAAATGTAATTCGAATTCTTAGCGATGAAATTGGCTATAAATCGCCAAGTTTAGTAAGATTAGACCATAGATAGTGTCTGTAATCTTACCTTCCCTTGTCCGGTATTTGTCCTTTGCGATTACAACAGTGACCACAAGCATCAAGGGTATTATCTAGGGCGAAGATTACCTCAACATGGCACCATTACAACCTTTCGACTATCCCAGCTTAACTCCAGAATTTGATGAAATTTGAATGAAAATTTCACGGTGAATACAGCCTGCAAAACATACATGCATAGAAAATCTGTATAAGACACCTGTCACCAAGGCTTCCAAATGCAATCTATCAATGAAATTGGAAAAATTCTAAATTGATGATTTAGCAACAATTCCAATTTGTTATCAAATAGTAAATTCTCCTCGGTATTTGTGCGATCGAATCGCTAGTTAGTGGAATTAGAACGGCGAAAAAAATACTAAAGTCATAAATGACGTAAAAGTGACAATATATTTTTGAAAAAATGGGTGGGTGTTGTACTAACAGAAGACACCAGGAATCTCAACTTCAAGCAGGTGATAATACACAGAGGATTATCATTCCACAAGGACTAATTCATCCAGGATCTTTGAATATTATTGAGATACCGTCAAGATTAAGTGAAACACCAGTACTATACGCTAGACGACAGTACTGTACGACAACAACAACCGGTGTTCAAAAACTTACAGTGGACAGGAGTCGAGTCAGCCCGCCGGTTGACAGTTCCCCTATAACTCCACTAAGAGTAAGACGCCCGGATCGCAATTCGAATATTTAAATTTTTATTACATTCTAGTCGCAAAGCTACCCTGGCTTAATTCATTACACCCTACCTCCACCACAGGTAATTCTCGAATTAACATCCCGTTCTTCAGCCGTTTCAGTTAATTCAAAATCAGAAATCGTGGGCTAATTACGGCTAACGAACCTGAAATAATTCGAATTTGATTTTCAGCAACAGGAAATGGACGCCTTCGAAATGATACCAAATCGACCCGGTCCGGTATTAATTTATTTATTTTACCAAAACAATTGTTATATTTTATAATTGTAGGCAATGAGGGCGAGCCTGCCCAGTCAGGTATTGTTTCTATTTATTTTGTCCAACCAAATTATTATATTTTAGAATTGTAGGTAATGGCGGATGCCGTACGTTTAGTAACATAACAAAGGGGTTGTTTTGTGATATTTAACGAGTTACAGGTGGCTTTAATGCAGAAGGAACAGGCAGAGCGGGAGATTCTCGAGCGAGATTTAGAGCAATTCCAACAGGCTCGCCGGCGGTTATTAGAAGACACCACCGACTTGGCTGCCAGAACGTATATGGAGAATGAAAATTGACTCTTTTATAAATAGTTTAATTATACAAAAAACAAAATTTGTACAATAAAAAATATCTTTGGTATATAAAGATTATATACAAAAATACGATTAATACGAATACATGGCACTTACGGTAACTTTGCGCTTTATAGTTGAATATTTTAAGCATGCGATTTAGTTTTGTTTTTTGGTGGTTTAGGCGGCGGTATCGGTGGTATATCATCATCAACAACATCAAAATCAACATCCGGTTCCGGTATTTTCAATTTCAATTGTGTTATTTTCGTATTGCGCATAGAATTCCGATGCGAATATAGAAAACTCGTATTCTCACCTAATGGTAAATTAGAATAATCAACATCACGTGATTTTACTGGTAATGGAGGTGGTACATTATTATCTTCCTCACCAACACTAGAATCTAATAAGAATTTGTTACGATAATGATAATTTCGAAATATTTAAATTACCGATAGATTCACGATTACTACTATTCTCGGAACTTGTAGTAGGATTACTGCCATTATTGCGGATTTGTACTGTTAAACTATTAGGCCGTGACGATGAGGCTGATGAATATTGACCGCTTTGTGGGCGACTTAAACGTTTCTCTTTTTCAATTTCGGAACGTAAAGGGCGTTTTGGCGTCAACTGAAATTATAACAAATCAATATTTGATGATGGTGCTTCTTTTTTACAAATACTTCTTGTGTTAATTCGAATATTGGCGGTGATGATGTATTACCATTGATTGTTATTGATATTGAATCTTCTGTTGTATACCACTGAGTAGCACTTGGTGTTGATACGGTCGTTGTAGACGGACTTCCTACATCAGATTTACTACTACGACGGCGGTCTTTTGTGATTTTAAATGATTTCTTATGATTCATTGGTGTTGAATTTAGGCTTTTTGTAGGTGATAAGATACTCTTTGTATTGTTAGTCGTGTATTTGCTGGAATAATTCAACAGAAATTTAACAAAATACAACCACAAAACGAGTAAATTGAGAAATTTTAGTAAAAAATCATGCAATTCATGCGGAAAGATTCAGTAATTACCGTATTAGTAAATCCGAATGTATCCAATAATATAAGGCAATATAAAGGAAATTAAAAATTAGAATTAGTTTTAATTAATTTGAAATTTTAAGCGTATGAAGTATTTCGATTAATATTGATCGAAGACTGTTGAGAACGCCTGAAAAAATATAAAAATTCTCAGTTAATTCAACAAAAAGCCGGACACAATACAGTCTTCAAAACACCAAGAACTACTAGTGTGGAGATAATTGAAGCACCTTAACACAAATACAAACCTATTAACAGCAGGTGAAGAAGTAGCAGAGGAAGCAGTAAAATAAGTAGATGTAAATTGTTTCAGTGTGGCTACTTGGCTTCTTGTTAAACTTGACACTCTATTACGACCACCGACTTGACTACAGTAAATTTTAAAAAAATAATACAAGAAAACAACAAAAACACAACAAACAAAGCTTCAATAATACAATTAACACAAAAACACTTACTCTGAAACTATTGCAACGTTGGATAAGCGAGTATCGTTAGCCAAACTATAATGACGCCTCATGGTCACCTGGTTTTCCAATTTCAAATCACACGTCTATTAATTAAACAATTAATAAATTGATAACACAAAAAAAATAGAAATTACCCCCTTTCCGTATTTCTCAACGACGCTCTCTTGTAGCATAGCAAAACAATCCTCAAGACGTTTTTGTAACGGTTGTAAATTAGCAGGTGCTCGGTCTTTATGGATTTGAACACATAAATCTAATAGCGGTATTTGATCGGCAATTAAATCTTTTAAACGTTGTAATAAAATTAAATCATCTTTGTGGTGTTTTCGATATTCATCCGTGAAAAAAACCTCTTCATAATTCTTAATACCACCCATAACGGCCGGATCTAATATACCATTTAATGTTAAACTTAACGGATTTATTTGCATATTTTTATCACGATTATATAAAACAATAAAATTCCGTAGATTCTTATTTGTACGTTCCATTGTTTCTATTGCGTTGCGTAATGGTGAAATTTCGTGTGTTTTAATGGAACAAACTGGAAACCAACGTAATATACCAGGTAATGGATATGTTGTTGTTAATTCGATACGTTCTAACCATAAATTTGCAAATTCATTATCGCACTCAATTAGCGGATCTTTACGTACAAACGGCCGTGAAAAACTAAAACGATCGATATTATTGACTTTATAATAACGGACGATTTGTTCAGAAACTGGTTTGCCGGAAAAACGTTGCTTCTTCTCATCCATAACCGGATCAACTTTATTGATTTGAATATCTACAAATTAAAATTAATTAAACATTTCAACAATTTAATGATTCCAATATTTACATTGTTTATCTGATTCGGTAATTTCCTCGCCCGGTGGTGTTAATTTATTTAATAATTCAGCTTTTGGGAATTCGTTTAATATACGACTATTAAAATCGGCTAAACGTTCATACTCTTTACCGCGATAAATGAAAACTTTATTTTGCAGGAATTTCGGAAAACCCCTACCGTAATAGCCGACACGGAAATATTCGGGTTCGGCGCGTGCTTTTTTCATAATATCGTCATAAAATGATGCCATACTTGAATGTAAATCGCTTAAACGTTCGTAATCGAATGTTTCTAATTCGTATTGTTCGGCTAATTCTTGACATTTCTTAATTGCACACTCCCACATTTTACCTTTACTATAATTTTCGATAATATTGTAATAGAGGGCTTCTTTTAATTGACGATGTGTTTGGACTTCTGTATAACGTGAACTTTTCAATAACGGCGACAGCGGTTCATCGGACCAATTCAATAATTTCGTGTGCAATTCTAACGTGTATGCAGCTTCAGTATAATTATCGTATTCTAAATGTAGATCGCATAATTTATTCAAATAACGTATGTACATTTCTTTACGATTGATCTCTGAATAGAAATCCAATAAGTTTACAGTACAACTCATGCGATTCTCTTTGTTTTCGTCTTGAATTATACAACGATATTCTAACAATAATTCCATTAGTCTTGTAACGATTTTAACGAATTTAATACCATCCTCTTTCATTGTAGTGTGTTGACTACAATAATCGATCATAATATTGTGGAATAAATCTTTATAATCGTTATCCCCCTTCCCGCCCTCGACTAATATATCCAATTTAGCGATCATCTCGTTTTCAAAATCATTAAAATTCGCTTTGACATGAGACGAATCACGTTTCGTATCACCGTAACTCTCCAATTCGAATTTCGATGAATAGAATTCACACTGCATCATATCGAAAAAGATCGGTATCGTTGCCTTGCGTAATTCTTGTTCCGGTATCAATGTCATTTCTAATATTGAACCAACTAAAGATGGTACAAATTGTACTTTATATTGTCCTAAATTGAACCACATTGAACGTATTTCGAAACCTGTCTCGCGTCTCATATCATTATAGCGTTTTATTATTTTTATACGTTTATTAAACGAGACTTGTTCTAATTGTAGTGATGGTTGTGTCATAAATGCTATAGCACAATGAAAGAAATTACTCCAAGCTTGATGTTCGAATTTCTCGAAGAAATAATCACGAATTGTATGCGAAAAGAAACGTAACGATTTTAATATGACGCTATTTTGTAACATTATCATATCACACCAATCCGATGGGAAAATCGATTGGTCAACTAGACCTTGAAATACTAGTAAAATTTCCATTAGAAAATCTAAGATATCGAAACGTGTCTTGAAGTGGTTGATATACAATTCGTAGTGTTTCTCCGTCATTTGACGGAATATATCGATCATTATTGCCACTAAATTACCCTAAAATTAACAATTATACTGATTCTAAATATAGAAAAATATCCCCAAATCAAGTGCCAAAATTTCCGACTTCAAACGGTTAGATATCGATTAGATTGAATATTATATTGACTTCAATTTCCGGCGATACAAAATTGAATATTGACAGGGTTCCCGATTGTAAATCATTTATATTTAAATTGAGCTTGATACTTGATTTGAGGGGTTATTGAAATTTAATTACCGAATGTGGATTCTCACTGTGCATATGTATATGAGTTTGTATAATCGTCCTAAGACCAGTCAACATAATTTCGACTAAATCATCAAAAGTCGGTCCGATATTCTTTTGGAATAATAACTCCAAAATATCACTTAAAATTTTCACACATAACTCTACCTAAATTGATAACAACACAAAAAAATTATAATCAGTAAAGTATAATCACAGAAAAAGCAAATAATAAGCTGGCAAGCTATGAGTGTTTTGTGTTGATTTAATTTGTATTGTTTTTAATTGTTTTGTGTTTATGTGTCACCTCTTCTGAATATCCACGACGTTGATTGAGATAATGTTGTGTTGTTCCTAGGAGTTGAGCCACCTTGGCCACCGATCGATTTTGACGGCGTCCTTCTTGCCTTCTGTCACCCTATAATAATACCCAGCATACCTCTACACTACATTTGTTAATTAATTCAAAATAATAAAAAATAAAACAAATTTATAAATATTACAACAAATTACAACTACAAGAAATAATACAACAGTTAAAAAAATCAACAAAATAATAGAAAAGATAACATGCACAATCATCTACAAGCTGTAACATTAATAAAATAGAATGTTATCATGCCATGCTACAGAAATTGATGAAATCTAAGAACAATGCTTTTGTGAAAGTGATAAAATGATAATCATCGGTGGCCAAGATACCTCTTGTGTTGAATTTCTCCAAACACATTTATTTTGGTGTAAAAAGGGACTATAATAGAATGCAAAACATTCAGGATTTTATATACAATTTCTTGATAAATATCGCTTTTTTTGGTTGTGTAGATTTGTGCAATTCTTTCAATTCATTTCATTTATAAAAATAATAAATGTAATAAAAATGTGCATGGAATATAGCGTAAGCACTGTAAATTCATTTTCCTTTATTTCAATAATAAATTAAATCAATTGCTGCTATTGCTTAAATTAATAACTTACCTCTTCACTAGTCTCAAATAATACTTTAACTTGTTTCATAAATACTGGCAATAAAATATGTCGACATTCTGTATATAAAAACAATTTACTATGGACAATTTCATTGATTGTCATCATTTTTTGTTTCGTTAAACGACCTTGTGGTATCTTATTCAACATATCACACAATATAAAACTATTGAAAAATAATAAAAAAACGTTAATTACTACAATAAATCATAATATCGATTTTACCTCAACTCTTTAGCGTCAAAAACTAATAAAATATCCGGTATAGTACTTGGTAAATATTTTAAACAAGCGCCTTGTTCACGTAATATATGATCAGATGTTGATGACATCATTTTAACAATATCATGTAATAATTCACGTAATTCATCATCGAAATTATCTTCAACATCTGTTATTGGATATAATTGCATTAAATAACGTGATTTTGATACAAATCTTATTACATATTGTAAGGATTTCATTGTTTTAAATATTAAATCATCTTTACAATCTTGTTCTAAATTATTCGAACGTTTTATTATCGATTTTAGGACCGATATTAATTTCCTAGAAAAATTTTATATTAAAATAAAGACAATAAAACTACTTCAATCGCTCTTTATATTGATCCAACATTAAAGTGAATCACGAACAAGTTGAGTTTCCGTTTACGCTCTACCACTCATCAGTGACCGATATGTGATAATTTCAGAATGATGAAATACAGCAATTTCCAGATAATTTTTCTTATAATAACGACAAGGACGTTCGTAGAGGACGCAATATTAATAAAAAGGATGTAAAATTGGTGGATGCGCCTATTTTACAAATTATTACGACTTTCGAAACGGTTTAAAATTGAATAAAGAGCGACCAAAGTATCGAATTTTAAATTTTTACCTGTGCGCTAACGTTGCACTAAAACTCTCTTTAATATACAAATCCAAAACTGGTTCAAAATGTTGATATTTCCAATCGTTACTAACTAAACTAATGATATGTAGAAGACAATCGAACACTAAAATATCATAAGTATTAGTTTCAGAATTCACCATCAATATATTAAATAATGAATCCAATATATCTTGGAGGAATTTAACTACTTCTTCACCATCAACATTAATCAAAGCTTTCAAACAGGATTTCAAATCGTCTTGATTTGTTTGCCAATTCAATAAACCCAATAAATCAACTAAAAAACCGGTAAAATAATTCAAGAAAAATTAAATAAACACCAAAAAAATACCGTTTTGTGTTAATTTAGTCGAACAAATATTACTGGCGATTATAAATGAATCTTTTGTATTAATTGTCAATCCGTTAACACTATTCTTGTAATCTTTATTGTTAATTTCGTTAATTGTTGATGGTAGATTAAAATAATCCAAACTTTTCTCATCAAATTTCTTATAGTCGATTTTATATAAAATTAAATTATGTCGTGCATCTTTTAATGTTGTCCCATTTTCTTGCATTAAACGTACATAAGCCATTGCAAACGGTTTCTCATTTTTATCTTTCAATTCATTCGATGAACGATGTTTGAATAGGAATTTCAAATGACTTGTTTTGAATTCTTCAATCGGTATGGCAACTTTAAATGTTTCATACCAATGCGGTTTATCTTCATGGTAATAAATAACTGAATGGTATTCGTCTAATTGTGATACACCTGCACCTAAACTAATAACACCCTTTAAAAAATAACAAAATTAGAATTTAATATTTTTTGTAATTATAGTAGAATTACCGGAATTGCTTCACCTTTCTCGTTACATACCCGAACGGTAACTTCAACATTCTTATCACTTTTCTTATTACCTTTACTAAATTCACCTTTAATTAGTGTTAAATATAAATCGTTACGTACATCACCAGGTAATATAACTTCGGGGAAGCCCATTTTACGTGCAATTGAAACATTACCTAACACTAAATGTGGATTCTCTTCGCGTACTTGTTTTAAATCACCACGTAATAATTTCATACTAACAAATAATGCTTGATTTTTATTTTCAATTTTTGTAAAATCTTTACCAATAATCTTCTTTAATGTTTGTTCTAAATTATCTTTTTCACAACTAGAAATTAACAAATTCTTGCAAAATTGTTTTCAATTTAATAAATTAATTATTACTTAACAAAAGGTACTTGAAATTCTTGTTCGAGATCACTTTCACGTTTACCATTCATGAAATTTGTTATTTCCATTGCTGCAACACCAAAAGGACGTCGCATCGATTCATTTGTTGCTTTTTTTATTATCGATACCGAACTACGTCTATGATCTAATTCTTTTGTATCCATTGCACCGACTCTAACAACATAACAAACTAAATAAATACGTTCACGTTCTAAATCTCGTTTACCAAGATCCTAAAATTGTAGAATTTCAGTAATTCAATATTGAATTAACAAATATAATTACAGTAAACATAACACGTAAATTATACATTTGATCTAAATCACTCATTAATCCATCTTTAGACCATCGGACTATGTAATTTTCGGTAATTGATTTGGATTCTTTGCCGTCATAGAGTGTCATTAAAAGTTCGGCATCTTCATTCATTTTACACGTAAAATTCTTAACAGTCACTATAAAAATATTTGAGTATTGTTGAATTGCTGTTTTCGGTTGACTCTCTTTAACATCGGGCTTTAGAAGACAGAAAAATCAATATTTGTTTCAATTATTAATAAAAATTCTACCTTTCCAGTTCGACTAATACGTTCAGTTGCATTTTTATGATGATAATATAATTGTATTGTACTTGTTGTTTCTGGATCAATTAAATTACCATTCTTATCGCGTACAACTAAATCTAAATTTAGAATTTTATTCCCCATATCAATCTCTTCAGTTGCTTGTTTCGTTACACGTTTCAATTCATCTACCGGTAATGTACCACTAACGATTTTACTACGTAGATTTATCAATTCGTAAATCTGATTTTTGATTTGTTCAAAATCTTTACTATGCGTCTACAATAAGGGTAGAATTATTAATTATAATAATCGAAACGATTCGATAATTTACCACGTATAAGTTTTTCCAATGAGTACCCCATTCTCTTAAGACACTAGCAATTTCTTGGGCTATTGGGGGCTCTTTAAAACTAAACGTCGGTGTTGGACTATTATTATCAACATTACATTGTTTTACGTGCACATAATTCTTTGGAAATATACCAGTTTGGTGGCGTTTATGTATAATATAACCATAATACCAACTATCATCTTCTTCAAGTAAATGTAAAACATCACCGACTGTTAATTTCAATTTGTATTCAACATCCTCGTTGAAATTATAAATAGCTGTGCAAATAAATATAATAATAATAATAAGAATTACAATTAGGCAAAATATCAAGGAACTAAATTATTAAAAATAATCATAGTGAAATAGCAGAGGGGAATTTAAATGTTTATTTCTTCCGTCTAATGTTTCGCATAT
Source organism: Hycleus cichorii (assembly GCA_013841215.1). Lineage (NCBI taxonomy): Eukaryota > Metazoa > Arthropoda > Insecta > Coleoptera > Meloidae > Hycleus > Hycleus cichorii. The sequence goes on along the minus strand of JACDRQ010000253.1, from coordinate 27,334 downwards.
TATTTTTCCCATAGAAAAACAAAATGGGATTCCCACACAATTATACCAACTTTCAAATATTAATATTTTGTAGATTTATTGAAAAGTTGATTCCACAATAAAAGTCGTGTGGGTTGTTTAGATATTCCGGAAATATCTCCACATATCCGTTTTACTAATAATCCAAAAAACCACAATTTTCTGATTTGAATTCAACTGATAATCGTAGACAATCATTTTGCTATAAATTGCAAAAGGAAAAATTCAAATACATCGACTATCGTTTAGAAATATTTTCCATATACTGTTAGACGACAAAAACGTCGTAATATTCATTAAATTTAAGTCTTGGCACGCACGCCTTTAATACGTTAGATTATTACATCATGAAATTTAATTGTTTCGGTTGTAATTTATAAGAGTCAATTGACCGTAACTAGACTTGAACTGTATGTACATGGAATATTGAATGAACGATCAAATGATTCAAAGTTAAATCATTAAAAAAAAAGAAACAAATAACAATAAATCGACGTAATTAATAAAGATGAATCAATCCAATACTATTTTAAATCAATGAATCAACCGAACGTTTTTTTCCTTGTAGAAGACCTGTAATTTGGTGATTTTCAATAAAACCTCAATTTTCAATAATTCCAACAACCACTAATAGATTAGATAATATTTATCGTTATAGCTAAATATTGATTTAAGCGATATGGAGGAAAAAATCGGATTCATCGCCCTAGGGGATGGGCTGGTCTCTCTCAACAGGTCAGTTAACAAAACAAAAAATTGAGGTTAGAATTAGTGTTGATTTATTTAATCGATAAATAATTTTACTTACCTATACCGTAACTGAATTCTTCCGGTACCGGTTGCCACCCGGACATTTTTTACGTATTTCTTCGATTTTCTTTATTTTAATAATAAATTTAACACATAACTATCACAACAACATAATGGAAATGACGCCATAACAATGACAACTCCCACCATTTTATTCACATGTGAAAGAATTTAAATTTAGGCGGCCCATGCACGGTCACTGTTGTAGCACAAACTGTGTCCTAGTTATAAAATAATTGGAAAAAATAGGCGTATTCAATTAAAGAAAAGTATCAAGAACCATTTACAAGCTACAATTTTCATGAGCAATTTTTTGGTTCTCTTATTTAACAAATAATTTCAAGTTTTAATTTACTTTCCAAGCAACAAACAAAAATATAAAGGAAAGTATTAATCTACAGCCAGGTCTACATCTAACGAACGACAATGAACACGTAAAATTTCACGAACTCTCCTTTGTGTTTGTTCGCATGTTATTTATACCCCACACCTGAAATTCTCACGTATTTCGTCGCTTGTTAGATATGTACCCAGAATTTTGAACGTAAGCTATTTAAAAATCAAGTTTATTTTATAATTGTTCAATTGAAGGTATCACGCAATGTTTATCGTGAAGGCACCGCTTTATATAGAAACTTATAATTGCTTAATTAAATGAACACTAGATGACTCTGGCGTAGCTTACGCTTAGTTTCTTATTTGAATCTAGGGTAGAGCTAAAATTCCCTAATATTTAGTAATATTTAAACACAAATATACTTTTAATTTTTATTTTTTAAAGATATACTCAAAAAAATTGACTCCCTCTTCCACCCCAAAATAATCGATAAATGCTGTTATCTTCACCATTATAAATAGCTTTATTGCAGTCCAATAGAATCGATCAATGATTGCACTTTAGCGATGTATTGTTCTTTTGCAGCATCTTTACTGAGGCCTTTTTTCGAATTCCAAGCGTCCCATTTAGCTTTACCCTTCATGTCCAACATACCTGGACGTTCTGTATGTAACAAAATTGGAATTAATTTAAAATTATTATAAAAAAATCTGATATCTACCTGTGTTGATATCTCCAACACTGCCTTGTTTGAATAAGGCATAAATTTCCAATAAATCATCCTGGCCTGGTTGTTTTTTCAATTTTTTAACATCTTCAGCAGCTTTATTGAATCTCTAAATCGAGAAGTAGTTGAAATATTGATACACGATAGCATAAATAAATAATGAAATAAAAACGATATTGATTAAATCGAATCAGGTCACCTTCAAAATTTGTAAATTACAATTATTGAAGAGAATTCAAACAATTAAACAAGCCAAACATAAAACCAGATTTAATTAATAATAAAAAAGAAAGTATTTAAGAACTGGAATTTTTGACCCGAAAATAAACCAAATTACGAGGTGTTACACTCCATAAAATGCTAAATGAAGCGAAAAAACGGAAAATCCTATTTAAGGTGTGTACTTTAATTGGTGTAATTATTTTTTCCCAATTGATGCAAGATAAATTTCGAAAAAACCGATAGAAAAATCGAAGTGGACTTTGCCTCTACTCACCTCATCAAGCGACATCTGAAACAAACGAATAACAAAACAACTGAACGTTCATCCTTAATTATTCACGTTTTTATAATTATATTACAATCCTTTTTTATTTATGTTTATTGATAATTATTTTTTAACGTCGATACTTTCAAATAATTACAATTTTCAATTATAAAAATACAATGAAAAGATAAAGAAAAAATCTAGTGACCTTTTAAAGACCGGTTATAACCTCAATTTGTTTGAAGAATTTACCGAAATTCTATTGTTTTTCTAAAGTCACTCGATTCTTTCATTAATATAAATTACAAAAAATTTAACTTACTTTGCAGGATTTATTGATTTAGTAGGAAATATTCGATGAAATTATCACAAATTCCGCTATTAGAGTGACTTGTGTACGGTACAAGCGTTCTTGACGTTGTGGCCGGACCGTTTAACGAGCTATTTATTTTTTATTTTATACAGCAGTAAGAATCGTGGGTATGATGAAAAATTTACAGGACGGGGAAGTGGAAATCTAGGTGTTTAATATTTGTTTTACTGGGGAAATTATTGAGAAAATACGTGTTTTATTATTATCAGTTGATAAGGCAATTCAACTGTATTACGCAATTGGGCACGTAATGTTATGAATTCAACAGAAAGTATCCAATTCGACTTTATGCGAAAGATGATTATGCATTTTTCGATTAACTAATTAATCAAGCTAATCTAGGTAATTATGCTGAAGTCCAGAAGTTTAAAAGAACTACTATACACACAATATAGAAGGCTTTTAGTTCCATTTTTGATTGAAATTACGGTTTTATCATTATTTGTACTGATATATTTTTATGTTTTCAGGCTGTTGAGTTATCTTTAAAAAAAACTGTCCTTCTATAAGGCCTGCGATAAAACAAAAATGAAATGATCTAACTGTAGAAAGAAATTTTAAACATGCAAAGCTTGAATTTTACACAAATATTTGATTATCTTCTTGTGATGTTATGAGGTCATGGTGGTGGTAAAACTTTCAATTTTTACCTCATGTGTGCCGATAATTCAACTATAACTAGGATTATAAAAATGGTAATTGTTTAAACTTTAAAAGAGAGAACTATTCTTGTTTATAGCCAGTTTATAATATATATCATGGGCAGAAAATGATAATATTTAGATAAATATTTGTAACTTCGGTTATTTGCAATAATGTAAAACGAATTCTCAGAATCGGGAACTTTAATCACGAAAATTGTGAGGTTTTTGCAGACTAGTAAACAGCAAAAACCATGGGAATATTTTAAATGACTCTTACAATTAGATTACACATTAATAACCTTGATTGTTTGCATGATTATTGAATTCGATTTCTTTAAGGTAGAAGTAAACAACTGAAAAGCATGAAATTAAGGAGATGTAAGGGGAAAGAAGGCAAAGACCAAAGGCCGAAAGTACAAAGAACTGATAGGTAAATAAGCTGATATTCATTTTTAATCAATTATAAAGTTTTGGTACTTGAGAGTTTAAAATAGACATACTTAGACTTGCAGTTTCTTAAATGCACTATAAAATTCGTAAAACTGTAATCATTTAATTATTGATGTTCATGGCACCTTAAATTAGGCAACCAAATATACAAATTCATTTGTTGTACTGTATACAGTACTGGCGTTAATAATCCACGCATACATTACAAAAGCTAATTCAATATTGATTATTTAGATAAACAACAATCGTTAATATCTCAAATTTGTCGTAAATGATTTAAATTTACTTAATAATTAAAAGAGCAACACTTTAATAAGAATGCTTTATCTATAATTTCTATTCGTTTTAATCAGCTTCAATAATTCTGCTAATAAAATCGACATTTTACGACTTTTCAATCAGACAATTCGAAAATTAGAGTTTGAACAAGGCGAAATTTCTAAAAAAAAGTGAAAATAAATTAAATTTGCCTCTACAACTATAAAATCTTGCCATAGAGAGAGTCAAATAATTCCGACTTTTATACAAAATCAACGTATTACTTTGAAAAGAAAAAAAGTAATAAATAATAACGGTCGACTTCTCAAATAAACAGTTTTAAAATTCAGCACTAGTAGATATTTTATTTAGAAACAAAACAACAACAGAAAAAAACACCTGTTTAGAAAAATTACGCAGACAACAAACGTTGAAGAGAAAGAGAGGAATTTTAAAGTGAACGGTCAAATCAAGGCCAATAATTATCATCTCCCATGACTGTTTTTTTTATTGATATTCTTGCCGTTTTTAAAAATACCGATTGTTGAGGGAAATTAAAATTGAGCGCCCATATCGATCGATCGTTACCATGCAAATAGTTCAATGTAAACTTTACACAATGAGTCGAAGGTGATTTGTATTATTTCGATAAATTTTAGAAATAAATTGTATAATTTTGTTTTAGCGAGTTGAATATTTCACGATGGTTGGAAGCCCATTCTGATCGTAGTGCTGGTTTAATTACACTACCACGAAATCTAATCCTGGCCGATGTGTTCGGCGATAACGATCATCGTTTGGTTCTAACCGACTTACGATTCGATTTGAATACACGGTGTCGTTTGAAAATCTATAAAGGCACCCTATTAATCTCCGATCAACCCTTACCGGATATACCCAGCGGTCTAATCAGCTTCTATACTGATAATATCGAGCCAAGAATACCAACAATTGGGGTTGCTTGTGGACCAGAATTATTGCTTTACAAAAACAACAAGCCTTATTATAAATTTATGGTACCACCGTCTGCGCTATTACCAGAAGAAGAAGAGATTTGGAAAAAATTTGAAGATAGTAGTGATTTCAAGTCAGTTATAAACGATTTAAAGAAATTACCGTACGGGGAATTGAGTGGCCGTTCTCAAGAATTACTCAATTTGGAAACGAATCAAGACGAGTATTTGAGCAAATTTTCGCATAATCTACCTGTAAAAATTAGCCCAATTGTTGCTCTAACTACTTTAAATAAATCAACGCACAATTCTATAAGTTGTCCAGTTTTGGGCACCGAATGCGGTCATATTTACGTCTTAAATCCGCAAAGTTTCACAATTCTACATCAAGTCTGTATTTAATTTTGTTTAAATTCGTTTAAAATTATTTCCGAATTTTAGGCTAATGTCTCTAGCGTGCGTACAACACCCACAATTATCAAAGCTTCAGGTAATTTCGACGTTGAATATCGGATTATCATAGCTTGTCGTGACAATTCCGTGTGTTTATTACGAAGAGAATGGCTGGAAGGTAAAGTTTTGATTCAATTATCCGAGGATATCGTCGATTTGATTTTAACACCGGGTGATTTTATCGTTGTCGCTACTGCTAATAGAATGTTGCACAATTTCACCAAAAGAGTCAGTCTATTAACAAAAATTTCTACAAAATAATCGATTGTCTAAAATTTTAGGGCCAAAGAGTCTGGTCGGTAGAACTAATCAATTACGCTACTTGTTTGTGTTTAGTACCATTGAAACACCGTAGTGCCCATTTGGTAGGCGTAGGTCTACGTGGTGGTGCTATCCATCTGTACCATGGCCGCCAACCGGTGGATTACACGAACGTTCCAGATACACCATCGGCGATCATTTTCGGCCAAATGGGCCAAGAGGAGCACGTTATGATTGTTGTAACTTTAGGTAATTTCTACAATTTTGTATTGTTGATTTTTTTAATAATTTGTTATTATAGCTGGAACGATTAATTTTAAAATTTTGAAACGTACAGCCGATTTTAATCTTTCAAATCAGGATAAACTGTCGTCGCCAACGATACAAACAAAGCCTTTACCGTTACCGAAACGTAGTAAATTATTCTTAGAACAAAGTATACGTGAACGGCAAAATGCTGTGGAGATTCATCAAAATTTCCAACAGGATCTGATGAAATTACGGTTGACGGCGGCTAGGACTCTGGTGCAGAATTTGAGCGATCAAAGCGGAATTGGCAATGAGCGCGAACAGATTAAATTATCCGCACAGGTGAAAATTAGTTGCTTCTCAAGTTGTATTTAGCACTGAGGGTTAAGAAATAAGTATTTCTATAATATTTTGAGTATAGGTATCTTGATTAATCAGAAAATAGTGCTATTTAGAACAATTCTATAGACCTTTACGTAGCAGTTTAGAGTTTTAAGTTAGTAGATTCGAAATATTTTTTTGATTTTTAGGTGATTGGATTGGGGCCCAGATTTACACTAATTTTGAATCTAGAAAATATGCACTCTGAGAAGCCTATTGTGCATTTTGTAGTGAATTTTCATGCAAAACCATCAATGTATACGTTAACAGACTACGTGATAAAGGTAAGGTTTCCATTATTTCATATAGAAAAGAATGTTGCCCATTATTAAGGGGCCAGGCTCGTTGAAAATGGAAATTTTAATAAACGATTTCTTGTTTATTTTTCACTCAAAACTCAAGTTTTTGGGTCTATTAGAAAGAGTAAAAGCTGCTTCAGAGAAATCTTGTATTTTTGTAAAATGTGGAAATTTTGAGAAATAAACGAGGTGTCTTAAATCTTGGCAAATAGGCAAGCGCAACCATACTGTCTATGCGCTAGTTGGTAAAGGAAAAAGCCTACTTTCCATGCGATTTTCCCGTGAAAATAAGTAACAATTTTAAAGTTTTTGGAATCGTCTACAAACTGCAGAAAATCTGGGCCTAGCAATCATTTTTAATAGGTGAAAATGGCTATAACTTTTTGACGTTGGAGGCTGTTTTAACTTTGTCTCTTTTCAATTCTACATATGATACAAATATGAAGAGTGAGATAGTTCTGCCAAGCATTGCCATGGTAACACATCTCCATAAAGTTAGAGAATACGACTGTATTCTCAAAGACATCAGCAAATTTTGTCATTTTTCTCAAATTTCCTGAAAACTACCGGTCCGATTGGAAAATTTCTTGCCTGTTTGGAAAACTCTTTAAATTGACTGTCAATTAACTTTACATTCATTGCAAACAAAGTCATATAAGGTGATTTATAGAGGAAAATTTTTACATTTTCCTCAAATACAAAATTTATTTTGTGCGACTTGAAAAACTCTTTCTAACAGGCTCAGAAACTCGAATCTTGTGTGAAAAATCAACGAAATCAACATTTCCACTTTATTTCAACATTTGTCCACGAATTGAAAGAGAATAAAGTGGCGTATAGTACTTTGGAATGATTTCCATTGCTGTGCAAATTTTTGTGTATCTGTTCGAAATGCCTGATCTGTATATTATATCGTTTAAGGTACCTCTAATCCGGCCTGGATTATCGTACAAGATTGAAGCTAAAATCATTGAAAACTACGAAGAAATACCGACAGATAATGAAATCGATCCTAATAATCGTCTAATACGAGTCTTTGTAATACGTCGTAATCAAAATCGACCGGTTATAGCGGCTACAATTAATATGCCACCGACAGAAATTGCAATGTTAATATAGATTGAACACACCTCTTAATGTTCGGATACGGGTCAGTTTTTGCCTGTTTTATACCTGCTCACAATTTAACGATACTACAACCACAACAACGTATAGAGCTGTGGAATGTTTTTATTATATTTTATAACTACACAACACAACAACAAATTCTTTCCAAAGTGAGAGACGAGCGGCCGAAGAAAAACGAGTAAATGTCAAACAACAGTATCGCAACATAATTCAGTCGTGTTTAGTGTGTTGTTGTTGTTGTTGGAGCCGATTTTAGTTAGAAATTACAACCAAAATACAGTGCCTTTATTTAAATTAATTATTAATTTCATTAGAAAAAGTGTAATTAGTGAATTTAATAATGTCAGTTGAAATACTCGTGTAAATTCCACAATAATCATTGATAAATATAGAAATAAACCGCAAACAACAAATTCAAGGTAATTTTGTTAGAGATAAATTACTTAGATTTTAAATTGAGAAAATATCAGTTTATGATTCGCGCCAATTTAACGAAAATTCACCCCTTGAGGTTACTTAAATTAAACGACAATTAACATTCAATTTAATTGTTTATAATTAGCCATCAACGGAAATAATTGTTTAGTTGTTAAATAGTCGATTAAGTTTTATCATTTTTATTATTGATGCGTTTGCAAATTACAAAGGGGAAAAATGTCAATAAACTTGAGATATTTTAGAAACGTTGGCGTTTACTGTTCTTTTATTTCGTTTTCTTCCATTTAAGAGTCTTCAATTTCGCCCAATTTAACCACCAGACAACTAATTGTTCTTTCTTTTATTTGTGTGGCATTATTAACGAAGGATTAGTATTCTTAACAATATGCTAATTGATTAATTTGTAGACTATTTCGATAATAAACAAACTAAATATTTCATTGTAGTATTCGTTAAATTGTATGGACAGTTAACTACATTGCGTCATTAGAAATTGTTAAACAAGTTAACTTACTGTTTATTATTTAGTGAGTACAGTAACATCCTCGTGAAAGGGAAAGAATCTACGATTCTCAAAAAATAATTATTCGAAAACGACAGTTCAAGGTGTATCGGTCCGTTATAAGACAATTTCTAAAATAAAACCAAAAATTGTTATCGTTTTTCTCTATGTTCACCCATTAGCACTTCAATTTTGGGGAAATTCAATGATTCACCTGAACCAGGTGTGTTTATCTGTTAATATTCAAATCTTGTCTTGTTCTCCTCAACTTTTCACAGTTATATCATCAAAAATTTGTTGTAAAAACGGAGCGAATTGCGTTCAATTTAAATTGATTCGGTTAATTCGATTTGAATTGAAATTGGATTTGTTTAAATTGATGATAATTATGGAAATAAAAGTGTATCTTTGGTGATTGTTTTGAGATTCAGATGCGGACAGAGAAAGTGCAACATCAATTAGAAACTGGTTAATTTTAACTGGAATGGCAAGAAACAAGCTACAAAGCTATAAAGACAGCAATTTCTGCTAATATTTCCTTGTTAGATCAGAGCCTCTCAAACTATTTCAATTTTAACAAATCGTGGAGAACTATTGGAATTGAAGCGGTGAAATGGTAGCGTAAGTCGTAACTCAATATTGCTTCGTGATCTTGGACGTACGTTCTAAATTTCTAAATTGATTTAATGTCGATGTGGCAATGACAACGACCTCAACCTTTGCGTTCGTAGACAATCAGTCTTAATATTTATGTTTTGGGAACTTCTGCAATTTCAACCTAGTTAATTGTCTTCTTGGTCGTAAGAAACGAGAAATATGGTCATAGTACGTGACTAACAAATAAGCCGTTTTCTTAACAATGCCCTACAATGTGTCTCGACCATTAATTAATCCAATTGCACATTTATAGAAGCCAACAGTACACCATTTGTAGTGGCAAGATTAAATAATCAACAAAAACCAGTCTTCGGTGTGTTTGTAAATATTTTCTCATTAAATCATCAATTTTCGGAAGATCGAAGACAGTCTAATCGTCGGCTTGTTCGTAAAATTTTGCTATAGAATCGCCAAAAGAGCAGAATTGAAAGACTCAATTGGGCTAAATCATCAGTTTTGTAAGAGAAAAGTTGGCAAATACAAACAATTCAATGATTGTTATTATTTGATATTTGTGGGTGGCCCATCCCGTTCCTGATTTGGTTGTTTTGTTATTTTGATATAAACAATTTAATTTCACGGACGCATAAAAATGCATAATTCGTTTATCTATAAATTTACTTTCAAATGTTGCAATAAAATTACAATATCGAGAAATACCATAACGTGCAATTAACACAAATTAATCAAAGTTGTGCCGTTTTTGCAATTGAAATTAAAAGGAAAGCCATATTGACGGAAATTTTTATTACTAATTTAGAGAAATTGGACAATAGTTTTTCTTGTAAATTATCGTTATTATAATTTACTGTGTGAAAGCCTTTCGCAACTGCTGTTAGTTGTAAATATAATCAATTCGGGTCCTCTATAAAGAGAAATTTTTAGGAATCCTACCAATTATTGTGTTATATAATACTGGGGAAACTGAAACGATTTTCTTGCTTGCTGCACACGATTCTAGCGTATATTTTCCTTTGTATCGATTACAACGGCTTTAAAACGTGAAGCAAACATTTCCTGTTCGTTTTTTCGTTCAATTATTAGTTCTTTAAGTGACCCAAATTGTTCAATACGAAGAAGTTTCGCAAGTTCGACGTCTTTTTCCAATGTCTATATCGATTCAAACCGCATTCAATTCGTTTCGAACGATAAAAATTCATGTGACATAAGTGTTATTGAGGCCGCTCCCATCGCTAATCCAAATACCTACAATCGCGTAGAATAAGTCCCCTCTTCAATAGATCTTGTGTTTGTTGTGAAAATTCAGGCAATTGTAAAAATAATTGTGAATAACAGCAACGATTGATGGCGTGATTTGAATGTGAGGTCAAGATCGCGCAAATCCCTCCTTCAACACGACACGTACTTACTCCAGAACATTGTAATTTTTTTACATAACTGTTTGAATTTCTTTGTAATTGCCCAACAATGCCAACCTCGAAATTTTGCAATACCAGAATTTTTTCAAATAAAGTACACTATTGACAATCGATCCAAGAAAGTAGGTCCTTGAAAAGCAAATAATTGATTACTAATTGAATGCTAATTGAACATGATTCGTTTCTATAACTGGACCACGCCGTTAGACGATTCGTCCAGTGAAAGCTCAATGGGAAATTCGAAAAAGTACAACAGGATTCTTGTATTCTCCCCGATGACTCAGAGATCGTACGATTTTTCTGAACGAAACCGGCTCCACTATCTCCCGGTCAATAAATGCATTCTTGAACAGGTGAAGAATTCCGAGATTACTCATCCACACGGGCAGTCTCCGAAATGATTGTACGAAGAAATTTCGATCAATTAAAATGTGAAATTTGTAATATCGGACAAAATATGTTTAATAACACGCTAATCAGAGCGTAAGAATTTCCGTGTTGTGTTGAAAGAGAAAAAATTGTTTTTCAATTTAGTTTGATGGGGGCTTTTCCCACAGTTTAGCCTCAAGGATGAGATAGTATTTAAGGTAAAAGGATGCAATAAGGTATAAATTATTTATAACAATAAACAACAATGATTATTGTCCTGTTGGGGGACAATAGTTTAACCATATTGATATCATTTAACTTTTAATCAAAACGTGTTTAGAAATCTCTTTTTGATTTCACAATTACAACTTTCGTTATCAGTAATTTGAGCTTGGTTTTAATAAAATGAATCATTTTGCGTTTATAATTGAAACGATTAGAGAATTATGAGAGGCAATGACGTTGTTAATTTGTTTATAATTGATATTTTTCTTTATGAAGTCTATTCTAAATTTAGCTGTAAGATATTTATCAAATTTATCTAAAATCCTACCAACAGTACGACAGTTTTAACCAGTGACAATTTGATAAATAACAGGAATAAAGTCCACTTTCCTCTTTTAATTAGAGACCAAATACGAGTTATTATTCGAAATAAACCACCAGTTGGTCGAAATTTGAGTCAACGGAAATGTGGGTTCTTGGAAAAAAGCTGCAAAATTCTGAATAGTTTAAAATCGAATTTCGTCAGATTTGTGGAATTCCAATCAGTCTTTACCCGATAAAGAAACGAGCACAAGGATTATTTTGACTTCTTATTGCTAATTTTCTAAAATCCCCCCATGTTAGCTACAATTGTTGGCTTTATACCCAGAAATATTCATTAGTCCCTTAGGTTCATTTCTAATAGAATTGTTAATGCATCTGGATCTTAGAAATTTCCCCAGACAAAGCGAATAAATAGGAAAGTGATTTTCACTTGAAAAATTCAACGCTTTTCCATCGGGAATATTAATTGATGTAACGTTTTTTAATTAAAATTATCGGCAAGGAAGTTAACAATTATCATAAAAATTAGGGAATTTCCGTTTTAGACAAACCAACTAGAAAATACCCACATTTATTGCTACAATCATGTAAATATTTTTTTTTAGATAACAATTTTATTAAGCGCTTTATGAGATAATCATCAAAATTACAGGCTTAGATCCGTTATCACGTCCAACAGTCGCCGATAATTCCATGAATGATCGATAGTTAGACGTTCAATTCTTGTAAACAATCAAAAATAATATACAGAAATAAATTTCTGTTAGTTTTCAGTTGTAAATAGCCGGAACGAGGAAAATCAGTAATTGTGTTTCTTTTCGAAATGGAGATTAAGCACGATTTGATGTTTGTAGATGGAACAAAGCAAAATTGACCTAAAATTTTCGGTTTTCAATATTGGACGGTTTCGAACGAATGTGTAGTCGGAAACAAATGGCAAAAAGAATTAAAAATAACAAGTACACCTGGGAAATTTAATTGCAATTATTGTCAACTGGCCTCGACAATTGTTACTCAATCGTTATTGTTTGCAACAAATTTCTTTATTGTTTTTATTCAATTTTTGTTTTGTTTTTCCTCAGTTTTCGTGTTCATTTACATAAAACAACTACAATAAAACATATAACAATGATGTGAATTTTGTTGTTTTATTTATTTTGAACGAAAATTTTTAAAAACTAATAATTGCTTTAAAATTTGCCTTTATTATCATTAGTAATACTCATATTTATTTATAAATGAGATTTGGATGGTTTTAAAACTATTGTTTGGGGTATTTGCAGAAAAAACCCTAGCATAGTTTTGTTTTTAATTACGTTTTGTTTTCCAACCTTATCATAAATCAATAAATTTATCTAAGATAAGATTTTTTTGTCCCAGAAAGATGGCTACACATCATCTACACCGAGTCAATTGGGGGAAATCGTTGTCGTTAGATCGCCAACAATCAACCCTTCATCTACTGCCATTAATTCAAAATTCACCACCGATCACCGCAACTCTCAAGAACTCATCGTTTCTGCATTCGCAGAAATTGAAACAAGAATTGATTGAGTCGCGCAAGACGTTTTTGAATTTGACTTGCCGTAATGAAGATGAACCGGAAGCACAAGAAGAGAAAACTGTCAGTGAAACAATACCGAAAGAAGTGACACAAAAATTAACAACAACTACAACAACAGCAACAACGACAACACCAGTGAAGAAGATTAGTTTTAAAATCAAGAAAAGTGGTTCAATTTACCGTAGAAATAATAATAATTGTAATAATATTGGTAATAATGTGAAAATGACAACAATTGGTGGTAATAATAAAGTGGCGGAATTGACAATGAAATTCAATAATATCATCGAGAATTCGACGCAAATCAATCGGAAATCGAGTGGAAAGAACCACGTCCAACGTAAACCGAGCGTTAAAACAAAACCAAATTTCAATTTAAACGAAAAGAAGGTTATTATAATTAAACGAAAACCGATAATTGTACGTAAAGCTAGTAATGTTGGTAAGAGGAGCGATAATCGGTCGAAAAGTCCACCAGTAGCGCCACCGAAACCGAAATCGCCGCCGCCCGGTGGCGGGACAGTTCGTGAAACTATCGCGATTTTCGAACGTAACCGTGTGCCAATACTGAAAGTGCCTGAATTAAAACCAACAATTGATAAAGAAAAGACTGATATTGATGTAGAAGTACAAATAATTAGTATGCCGGCGATGTTGCCGCAACTTCGTTGCGATTCGATGTACGAAACATCGAATTTGAAACGGGTACAACCTGTGGTCGCCCCAATCACGGCAACATTGAAACCTTCCATAAACGAAGATAATAAAACAACAATCAAACCGAACACCTCGTTTTTGTGGAGTTTAAATCAAGATAAATCCCCACAGAATCACACCGATTCCGATTGGGAGAATTTATACGATTTCGTTGATCCGAAACCGATTCTGCCGCCGAAACCGGCCAATTTCCAAACTTGTCCGAGGAAAATCAACAAACCCAAAATGCCACTGCCACCGGTCGAGAAAATCTACGAAGAACTCGGCGATAGGGATAAGAATGAAGATGAAATTAGCCACAGTTATGAATATTGCGAGGATGATGGTAAATATGAAATTGTCGGTAACGATAGTGGTAGAACTGATGACGGTTATGAATATTGCAAATCGCCAGATAGTGAGAATATTTATGAGACTTTACCGCCGCCGCCGCCACCGTTATTGCCGAAACGGCAACAACAGGAACCTCTACCGCCACGGCCACCCTCTAGGAATAGTTATTGTACAATCCAGAACAGTGAAGAAACTGTGTCTAATTGTTACGAATCGATTTATAATCCAGAAACGAATAGTCAAATTAGTAAAATTAGTGATAATATCGGTAATAAGTGTAATAATAATGGTAATATTGGTGATATTGAGAGTAATTATGAGAGTATTTACGGTTGTCAATTGAGAAATATCCGTTCAAATCGTGATAGTTTAATATCATCCGATCAGCAAAGTAATAGTTTGTATGGTAGGACTAGTTTTGTTGGCTGTTGGGCTGATGATGATAATACTGATAATAATAGTAATACGTATAAGGCTACTAGTGATTTAAGTGCAAGTGATAAAAGCGATGAATGGATTGATATGACTGATAATGAAGATAATGGTGATGATAACAGTACAGGTTTTATAATGTAAGTAGTTTTCGACGAAATTATTCTGACCCGAATTCAGTTTAATCAGAAACTGATTGTGTATTTTGACCTGGTTGTTAATTGAGAAAATTTCTTTACAATTAACAAATATTTGATAATTAATTTTTGTTTAATTTTCTAAATTGATAATGATGTTACAAGTAAAACAAATATTTTCTATAATTTTATGAAATTTTCTCAACCGACTCAAATCCTGGTACGGTTTAAGTAGTCCATCCACTATGATGCAACAATTGCAATTTTATTTATAAACTCCACATTACACAATTAAAAACGATAGTGCGATTTAATTAAACAAAATAGAAGTACAGAAAGCATCTATTATGTGGTAAAAATCTAGAAAGTAAACTGTTCTCAAAGCCTATTAAGTGCAACATAGTCAGTCATAATGATGGACGTACTGGAGTGAAAGTGCATGGATTCCTTTAAAAGCGTCTCTATTGAATTGCGGTTCATTACCGTCTGTTTTTCTTATTTGTTTATTGACTTTTCTGTCTGTAATCCTGAGAGAATGGAAAATTCATTAATTTGTGAAATTCATGCCCTTTATAGACAACACTTGAATGAAAGTTCTCGATATTTTATTACTTTACACTATTATAAGTATGGGAGTGTTTTCGCTATAAAACGCAATAAAAATTGTTTAGCCTAACTATCTCATTTAATGGGACTATTTTTATAATTTTCGAAAAGCTAGAACTGAATTTATGTGTTAAAAGAACGATAGATCGAGATTAATTTCAAATAATTTATTTTTAGATCTGCAATATACTTCTCAATAATAGCCTATAATGTTATCTTTATTATAATGGACACTAATTCATGGTTTTATTGGCGCTTCTTATTATCTTTTTCCTTTCAACCTTGTCAACATCGATTATTTTATTGTGGCTTAAAATTGAATTATTTAGCATTAATTTCCACTAGATTTGTAAATGTCTTCTTTCTTTTTAACGATTACTTGTTATTTATAAGAGAAAGGGATAGGCAATCCCCTTTAAGCATTTATCAACGCGTCCTTTCGATTGAAAACTAGAACTTCACTTTTCATCTACTTTCACAAGCCTCCTCTTAATTCTCGAACCACATTAAGTACCATAATTTAGATTAAATGAAGGAATGCAAGAACCAATAGTTTAAAATTGAAGTTTTATATTTAAAAAATCATTATAGTAAAGTTACACTGTAGATAGACAAAGTAAATTGCAGTTTGGTGGGCAACCAACAATACATCAGTGTAAGAGAAGTTGCCATATGTGTAATATTTTTTGTGCAATTCCAGTATACGGGAACGGCACAAACCCAAGAAAACATCCGGATGGTCGCAACAATTCCGGGAACAATGGCTAAAATCCACGCAAAATCTCCAAAACGATCCAGGTTTGTATATTTGTTTTGTAATCAAAACAACAATTAAGAATTCTACACGTGTTGATGAAAATCGATTTAAAATTAGTCAATATGCTTGTTTTTCCATCGTTTTAAATTGTTAACGGAATATCTAATGGGAAATAAAAGAAAGTACGCGATCTCTATACAGTAATTGTTAAATTTTCGTTTGCATACAAATTAAGATCGGAATTTAGTGATGTTCATGATAATATAATCGTGATAAACGTACGTTCGCGTGTATTGCACAAAAATTAAGTGAAACTATACCGGAAGGTATGTACTGTTTTAAAGTAATTAAAAACGAATCATTTGAGTTTTACTCACAGCAATACCTCGTTTGTTCTTTTATTTTTAATAATTTATTGTTATTTTCTTTCCATAAATGAATAATGTGATGGGAACCTTGACAATATTGTGTCAAATGTTTTGTACATTAAGTACGTTAAGTACTTTCGAAAGAACAGTGCAATAGGACGACCACCTTGATCATTGCACAATTTCCATAACTATTAGTTAAATATCGTTAATTATTTCTTGTGTAATTAATATTTTCTAGAATTAAATAAATTTTCATTTATTGCTTTACCCATTGTCCGGGTCATTTTCGATTTTGTGCTGCTTTTATTGCTATTGAATCAACAATATCGATCTCGCCTTGATATTAATTGTCTGACTAACCATGAGTTTTTTCAGTGTAGTTTCATTATACATGATTAATTAATCAAAATTGAAAAATAAATGATAAGAAATTGTTATTACGGTTTAGAAATTTCGCAACAATATGAGACTTTAATAGAAGAATTCATAAATTATTTATTTTCATTTATCGTTAATATTGTTGTTATTCAAAATACGGAAGCTTGCACTTTCAAAACTATAAATAAAGCAGCGTTTATTTAAAAAATAACGTAGAAATTGAGTTTTACGAGATATTGACGAAAATCCAGAAATATATTGTGGTATTCTGTAACTGTAATTCACACTTCTGCGCTAAAAGTTTATCTACAATTCCAGAATATCAACCATGCGACATCTCGGGCAAAAACAATTGGACTTAAAATTTCTTGGAAGCTCTTTTACTTGAACCTCAAGTTGAAATTGTGAACGATCTTTTATTTATTGCTATTATCAGCGAAATAAGTGTTTTTTGATTATCTATGGTTTTATTCCTCTCACTTGAGTGTCTCGCTTTTCAATCCGATTTTAAGTAAACTGAATGGATCATAAGAAAGCGTTAAAAAAGAAAATCGTTTCACTCATGATTGCTGATAATTTTTCGTTGAATTCACTGTGAAAGGCACTCAGACGCGGTCTTAAAATTGAGAAAAACTGTGTCTTAATCTCGGATTAACGTCTTTTATCTGGTACAGTGTCATTAATCGATAGAGACCTTGTATCAATGCATATTTTGTAAGAGGTTTCGGTCTAGATCTGTATAATGGAAACCTCATTTCATGCAGTAGTTCTATTACAACCGAAAATTGTACTTGTTTTTATACCAACACCAATTTCAACCTTTCTATTTGTTCTATTCAGTGTTTTAGTATGTGTGAAAAATTGAAAATCGATCCAACAATATCGAATAATTAACAATTCTTTATCGATAATGTAACTATAATTAACATCTAAATATTCTCATTAAACCAACGGAAAACAGTGCAACTTTCACCCGTTTTTCCTGTTTCTTCAATTTTTTCTAGATTGTAATAACCGCAATCAAGGTCTTAGAATTTTTAAAATGTCATCAACTTAATTTTTTATCAACCCAAATTACAAAAAAATAATGGCATTGAAGTGCTCGTCAACAATCGACCAAAGTCGACGCAACGATTCAATCCTGCTATGTTCACTGGTGCAGGAAAGTAGTGAAAAACTGTAACAATAGCAGTGTTTTCCATTAGATTTGAAACAATTTTCCGAACTTCGTTAATTTAGAAAAAATCTAGACAAGATGCACCTATCATCAAGCCTATAATTTGCCTTGCCACCAAGTTTCAAACAAGTGAAAGTTTAACAACTTCATTCAATCGCAACAAGTTGAAGTGAATAGTTTGTAAAATGTTGTATTGTTATTCTTTTGAAAAATTCTAAAAGTCCATTATGATATCATTCGAGTTATTGTTGTGGTATTTCTTCCGCTCCAGTGATCATTATTGTTATTAACAGTGTCAATAAACAATGAAATTTAGTGATAATCACCAACAACAACGTCCAATTTCTTTGATAACAACAAATCAATGCGAATTTGAAGTACCACCGATACCGCCACCGAGATCTGTAACGAATACGTGGCGAAAACCGCCATCAAGACGTCGTAATATCGGCGATACGGTTTTCATATCATCCCCGACGAAAATTTACGTCAATTATACCGATAACGATGACCTGATTTGTAATAATAATGATAACAATAGTGACTGTGATAACGCTGTGATGCAAACTAGTGATAATTTATGTGAAATGATCAGGCAGTCGAAGGATTTACCAAAAATACGTAGTCGAATCTTTGAAGACAGTTTAGAGAGTCAAGAGATCAGTTTCTATATCGGTAATTTTTTTGATAATTTGTGATAATAGTCCGGTTAATACCAACCTTGAGTCGCTACTATTGTTCCCTAAATAGACAAAAAATGATTGTTTCTATTCAAATGAGCAATTAAACAACCTTAACTCTGGTATTTGTGTGAGTCAACTTTAATATTAAGAATACCTGTTCGGTTGCCTCCTACTTATTACGATTGTCGTTGTTTTTTATCATTGGCAAATATAAAGAGCAAAGAGGCCCTGTAAAGGAGCCAGAAGGGCCCTATTAATCAATTTGATAGATAAAAATGAATCCAGGATACGTGTCAAAATTCTAGATTTGTTTCAATTTCTTCCTATTTTCATTCGTATTAATTATGTTAAGTGAAGAAATTCTTATTACAAACAATTAATAAAGCGAATGATAATATTGTTGTATGTTGATTGTGGGAATTCGTCGTGAAATTCTTCAATTCAATAAAGTATTTTCCACTTCTTCCTATTGTAAATTTTGTTTATTTTATTAATTAGGTTGATTATCCGGTATAGGTAGAAAATTGACGAAATTATGTTTAATTTCGAATATTTCACGAAAACATAATTGCAAGATTGCATGATTATTACGTAAATTTTATTAAAGGTGAATCTGGGTTATAGATGAAAGTTATTTTAATTTTTTCTTTATCGATTCTACGTATGGATGTGGTATTTCTATTTTGATGATTGTGAGTGTGCATAAAACTGGCGAAATTCGGCAATTTTTCGATATAATTAGCCGGAATCTATCCTGTATCTAGATCAGAGTCTTGGTTACTCTCCAAACCAAGAAAATTGTTACTATTATGTCTCAAATTTATTCGATTAGTAATCAATTGCTTTCACTAATAAATTTAAAGCCACATATCAAAAAGAAACATAAATTATAAATTACCAATTCAATGTCTAATAAGTAAACAAATTTATACTAAACTCCAAGTAAACTCTAATTAATCTAAATATGTATGATTCAACAATTTTATTGTGAGAAATTTCCCAATAAAATGGAAATTAACGATTTGTTAAACAATTCGATACAATTAAGAATTTCTCATCTCAATGAAAGTAGTCCAATTCGTGTTTAAATTTCGTAAATTCCCCCGAAAACAGTAAGATTGTCGACAAGTTCAATTTTAGTTTTCCATACTTGTCGGTTAATAAAATTGGCATTATTTCGACCAGTAGACCGGAATTCCATAAAAACCGATTCAAATCATAGAGACAAAGTGGATTATTATAATAATTTAGTTAATATACGACTATTTTTGCCTACAGGGGCGGATAGTGATACGGATCATCATTACGAGACGCTAAACAGCAACACCAAAGAAGACATCAACGAGGATGATTACGATTCGTTCGATAGCGAGACAGAGTCTGAAGTATCCCTTCAAAAAACCCATTTGGTATGTACGTCTAAACTCATAAATTACAATTTATTAACAATTTGTTTTTAAAGAACGATAGTGGCGTTGATATTGGAAATCATCAATTACCCGATCCGCCGAACAATCAGACTTATGTGTTAACAAGACTTGCAGCGACTGCTGGTAAACATATGAGAAAATTACGTAGAAATTGGTCGTTAACTAAAAACGATATTACGAAATCATTGAATCGTATGAGGAAACGTAAATCACGTACTGATTTAGAAACAGTAGAATCTAACCCAACAACGATAGTAACGAATACAACGAAAGTAGAAGATCAAGAACAACCGAAATCGTATCAAAATATCGAATTCAATCCCCAACAATCCGAACAAATCGAAGATAAAACCAAATCACTGACACGAAAAGGATTTTTGAATAAATTCCGCCGTAGTATGTCGCTAAGTGCCGAATCCGCGTCCGAATTAACAACAAATCTCGATAGCAAACCGAAAAGTACCTTCTATTTAACCCAAGATATAGATATTGATAATGAAGAATCGGAAACTAGTCGAGATAGTGGCGCTTCATTGTCGCCAATACCGAGAAATAATAAAACGCCAATAGTACGACCACAAAGTCCACCGCCGCCAGTACCCAACAACAACAACAACAAAAAACGTTCAACTTCCTGGTACGCGGAAGTTGGTCTCTTTAAAGCTACAACAATTGAGACTTCTCTGCCGAAACGACCCAATACTTGCTGGTATGCTGAAGTCGGTTTATATCAAACTTCAAGAAGTACGCCGAGTACTAGTTCGGCGGAAAATAGCGGTACTAATACTAGTTTAACAAAAACCACCGATTTAATCATCAATGAAGATAATGATGAATATTACAATCTAAAAAACGATGAAAATAATAGTTTAAGTAGTACGGAAACGAAGAAGGATCAATCGTTAACTAATTCAACACCGGATATTCAATTGCGCCTACAAGATGAACCTTTATATCAATTTTATGATGCTGCAGTACTTGAAGTAAGTTCCCGAAAATACTTTCAATATTATTACTAAAAAAAATATTTATTAGTCTGTATGTAAGGATGGTACTTCTGATTTCGATTCGGATGGTTATGAAGAAGTAGGCGATAGAAATACAGAGTCGCGATTATCATCAAGACCATCAGCAATGGAACTAGTTTCACCTAGAAATTCATTGGCATTCAGTAGAACATTATGGTGTGAAATTCCGGAAGTTATCCAATCATCAGTGTTGAGTAAGTAAAAGTGACTTTTGCCATATTTAAATTCAACGAACAACACTAAATTATAATTGTAGGCACTTTAAGTGCACATCAGAAGAAACTGCAAGAGGCTAAATTCGAAATGATCACCTCGGAGGCGTCCTATTTGAATTCACTACAAGTACTCACGAATCATTTCATCCAGAATTTAGAAAATTCCAATCTTCTTAATGTGGACGAATTGGAGATTTTATTCAGTGAAGTTGATGCAGGTTTGTATTCTGGATTGATTTTCTTCGAGATTTGTTTAACAGTCGATTTCAGTGAAGAATTGTTCGGAAAAGCTCTTGTTAGATTTGGAAAAATGCTGGCAAGATAATATCCTTCTGCATGGCGTTATCGATATTGTCCAAAAACACGCCGAGGAGAATTTCGATATTTATGTAACTTATTGTGAAAATCAGATATTAATAGATGATACTCTAAAGAGAATTAAGTAGGTTTTAATTATTTGCGTATTTGAGATAATTTTAATTTGTAATTCCAGAGAAAAACCTGGATTTGTGGAGCTTCTACGTCAACTCGAGACTAGTTCAGCTTGTCAATCGTTGACTTTATATTCGTTTTTAATGCTACCAATGCAACGGATTACCAGATGGCCTCTATTAGTTGATGCTGTATTAAAACGACTATCGCCGCAAGATAACGAATATCTAATCTGTCAATACGCTCTAGCTACTCTAAATAAGGTAGTTTCGAATTATTGTTTTGTTGTAATAAATTTTTTTTTTTTTAGATTGTGCATCAATGTAACGAAGCGGCTAAACGTAAAGAACGCGAATTAGAAATGAAGCGAATCGTGAATCAATTAGAATTCGGCAAAGGTGTCCGTCCTGTTGATATTCTAATAGATGGTCGTTTTTTGATACGATCAGGCAGTGTTACACATATGCAACAACGTAACGATGAGATTAAATTAACATTCGGTCGGCGTTTTATCAAAATTACGCTACATATATTCCTATTTAATGATTTAATATTGATGACAAAACCCAAAAACGATAATCTCTACACAATTATCCATTATTGTCCGAGGAATCTCGTCGAATTGAACAGTCAAGATATGCTGAATTCGTTGACGATTAAAGACGCTCAAGTTCGACATTTGTTGTTTTTGACGCTGTTGGAGAACCAAAACGAAAAGACTGTTGAATTTGTAAGTCAATTTAGTCTAATTTTATAGTTTATTAATGAAATTTTTTAGTTGCTATCGTGTGGTAGCGAAACTGATAAGGAGCGATGGATTGAGGCTTTAACGCCGCCAAAATCGGATAATCCCGACGAGACTTTGTACGAATGTTGGGATTGTCCACAAGTCACTGCCATTCATAATTACGCGGCTAATCAACCGGATGAATTAGCGTTATCTCGTGGTGATATTATCAATGTTTTACGGAAAATGGCTGATGGTTAGTTGATTATTTATTGTAATTTCATCTAATTTTTGCAATTGTAGGCTGGTATCACGGAGAGAGAATTAGAGATGGTCAAACTGGATGGTTTCCAGCTAACTATACGACGGAGATCGCCAATCCCCATGTACGTTCTAGGAATTTGAAACAACGATACCGTTTACTAGCATTCTCTGAGAATTATTTACGAACAAAATAATTTAGAAATTTTTATTTAAGAAAGTTTATACCAACAATGTGTAATTTAAATAAATTCTCTGTAAATATATACATACAAAGTTATTATTTGTTATAATAAAAAATTAAAATAAAATTGAATTTGTTTCGATTTCGAACAGTAGGATGTATCAATCTCGTTCACTATCGGGTTTTGTCATTTTTAAATGCGCGATCGGCCGCTTCCCGTTTTGATATCAAACAATTTTCGTACGAAATACACTTGGACGGCTGTCGTTGCAGCAATTACAATGATTTGAATTAACGACCAACGTACAACGTACGAATTGTTATCTTCCAACAGATTGAAATCCCACGCTTCCCTAGCACGACTGTGGTGCTGATATTGGAGCATTTCGTTGATGTTTCTCTCCACCGTTACAATAGTCGACTGCAAATCAAACGATAATTAAATCGGTAAATTCTCCGATAATTCTGCTCAAAATAGCCGGGATTGTTCTAGTGATAACTTACTGTAAAGTTCTCCATGTTCATGTTCAATTCCTCAATTTCTTTCGTATATTTATCCCACATATCATATCTTACAACAGTCATATAAATATTAACTAATTTACTTGCGAATCTTGAAAATTGATTATCAATACATACAGAGTAATAACCACCTGTTGATGATTGATCTTGATATTCACTATTCGGTTTCCATTGATATGGATGGACGATTTGACCAGACGGATGGCGTACAGCAAAACCGGCCATACCGTCGCCACCGCGGACTACCTAAAAATTTCCCAAAAACAAACAAACATTAGAATCTATTCCATTAATAATAGTTTAATGATTTAAATTAAATCTGGAAAAAATAATAAATTGTAATGACGTGTACACAGATAAACTATCAATGTACATAATTAAATTGACTAAATCTTATCAATTATTACAAACTATAATTATTTATAGAGTTTACAGCGATAAAGTTGTTTATTTACCTGAAAACTGACATAGAACGTTGCACCGGGATTAACATATTGAAAATAGCAATCCTCTTTACCAGGATCAATATGCACTTTATAATCCATTGCAACAGCTGGTAGATTTTCATACCATGGTACTGTTGATTGTCCATTAACTAGATTTAATTCAAAATTATTTAATATTAAAAAACATATTGTTATAGAGAAAATCAACGTGGCACGACAATGAACCATCTTTGTTGTTGTATAGCGGGTTGCTCGCTCTCTAAATGCGTGCAAAATTACAATACACACAAATCTCACCGAACCTTGACAAATAATTAGAAAGTTAATAGACTTGGGCGCAATACAAAGCAATTACTTTTAAAATAGTTTATTTCGATTAACATAGTTGAACTTAATAACAGGTACTTGAAAAATATTTACAAAAAAAAACAAATAGAAAAATTCTCATTGTTGTGGTGGCTGGTTACTCTCCTGTGAATTCTTATAAACGATCTCTAAAGCTGTCGATATCGTCCGAACATCACCCTCTATAGTTTTCGCCCAATTCTCAACATCACCAATCTCTTTCAGGGCATTACTGAACGTTTCAACCAAATTCAACCATTGTTGGGTTTGTTTGGAGAAATTCGTGGCACTGGTGTGCAATTGTTTAGCTTCAGCATCCAGTTTTTTCTGATTCAAATAAGCTTGAGCCACTCTATCGATCAATTAGGTAATTATTAATGGATTTTTATAGACAACTAATTGGTGATTTGTTTTAATTACCCAACGTTCAAATGGTCGACTAGGGCCTGTGTTAGGTCACTAGCAGCAGCGCAAGCCTCTTTTCTTTTCGTTTCTACAACAGGAAAGTTATAATTTTTGTGTATTTGTTAATTAAAATCGGAATCGCTAAAAAATACCTTGAATTTCTTTCTTTACGGCTTGTTTAGCTTGGTGTTCTTTTACCATTGATGATAACATTGCGAAATTGTTGGAAATATTACAAATTTATCACGATTTTCAATATTAATTATTTGTCCTAACCCCCTTGCCTTTGTTTTGACAACTCGTCAATAGTAGTTTAAAAGTACAAAAAATGTAGTTTAAATATATTCTGTGTGTTTGAACTATTTTTCAAGGACTGTACTCAGTGTAGGTTATTTTGGAAGAATTTTGACATTTTTGACAGCCTTACTCTCACTCTTTCTAACTAATAATTTATCGCAGTCTGTCCTTTGTTGGGCTCGAAATAAGGTCGCTCTTATTTCGAAGGAAACTGGAAATGTTTTTTTTTTATTATAGTTCAGTGGAAAATCAATAGATGTCACGTCTATCGCTTCTTGGAAAGTTTTAGCAGTTTTTGTGGTTGCATATGTAGAATAAATCAAATACTGATAATACTAATAAAGTTACATCGAATATTAATTGGATCCAGAATACAATCATTTCAGTAAATAGTTGATTTGTTTGAAATTTGTACAAAAATTGTGTGCCAGTGTGGAGACCCATTTTTTCTTGTTTTTATTTGTGGAAGTGAAGAGACGGAATTTTGAATTGAATTCTTAAATTACAACAATATTTTATATACTTAACAAAGAAGTTTTATTACAGTACTTTAACAAACAAGTTATAAAAGTTCTCGTTTATTACACGATTTCACTATTTGGTAGAAGTATTGCAGAGAAATTTTTAGGCAATGCGAAATTAGAAGTATAGTTGGTTGCCTACCTGTATATATAAGTTATTATGCTGCCATCTATTATATTTTTATTAAACTATAGAGAATCAAATATTTTATAGAACAATTTTTTCAGGATTTTCTCTCTATTCAGAAAAGATAATGTTGGAAATTGTTGAATTTTCGAAAAATTTGGTAGAAACTCGCTGTACAACAGGACTTCCCACCTCAGCTCATCCACTGAATCCGAGCACCAACGGGCTGGATTAGAGGAATTCGCCACGCTCCTAGGCAAAATTACTTTTTAGCTTAGCTATTTAAGCCACACACCTACTTTAAAAAAAGATGATTAATTATAAAATTAATAAACTTATTGTTTATCCCTAGTACATCTGCCAATAAATTAAATTATTTAACTATAATTGCTAATTCTATAGCATAATTGACTGAATAATTTTCTGAAAATCTGATCGTAATCCCTGATTTAAGTACTTGGAACAGGAAATTTAAACGAATTAACAAAGGAATTAATAGTTTAATTAAGAAACAGTTTTGCTCACATCAATACATACATTTATTTGTGTTGAATTAATTTGAAAAACGAGAATTGTTTAATGTTGAATAAAATTTAAGTAGATGAAGATGGGTTGAATGTAGCCACAACTGACAATAATGAATAAGTTCCTCGTGCTACCTGAAAATGTTTGAAAAATAATTTTATCACCTTTAAAATGAATGTTAATAATTGTAAGTCAACTTAACTGCTAATCCTAGTGCATAATTGATTGAATAGTTTTCAGAAAATCTAATCTCTGTGCCCCTCTGTGTTACGCTCAACATAATTGAATAAATTTTACGATTTTCAACATTCATTTTGTACCATTTGATTTGTTTGAGTGTTTCGTGCAAGTCTTCAGTCTGAAAAAAATTATAATGGTATTCTATAGGTACAATTTTAATATTTATGATTTGATCTGGCAACAATTACCACAGTTTCTATAGATTGACCGGCTATACACATTGACAAAGATGTTGATATTGCTAGTAATGTGGCTACTGGTACATAATAATTGTATTCGAAAATTAATGTTTGATTTGAAATGATTACATAGACACAACTAACGAGAGTTAATAATCCAAAAAATGCAAAAATAATGAT
>JACDRQ010000252.1:4250-91192 GCA_013841215.1 Hycleus cichorii | reverse complement strand
GAAAAGGCCAGAAGACGAAATTGGGGGTTAAGTACTGATTAAAAATCGAAAATTCGAAACAAATACGTTCTCAAAATTGACATAAATCGGATTTCTTGAGTTGAAAATGTACGGGTACTTGAGAAGGGGTGAGAATTTTCGAATTTTAGTGCTGTTTTTCCATTAAATTTCGACGATTCGCAACCTTGTCAAAATTAAATTGGATCAATGTTTTTGAGTTGGAACGGTATAAGCGCTTGCGGGAAGGGGGCTAATTTTTCATTAGAATTCAAAATGAACATTAATCGATTTTTTGAACTAATACGTTAGAAAGTAGCTAAAAACGAATCTGGGGGGCTAGTTTTCGATAGTTCTCCATTAAATTATAATCTAAAATCTCCATTGTTTAATTTTTTGGAAAACTTTGAACTATTTTCCAGGAAGTCGAGAATAATTTTAAGCCACATTATCTTCGTTAATTTTGAAACACGCAGGATTAATGTTGAAAATTGGATCTAAATTTAAAGTTTTTTTAAGTATCGAATCATTAGTCGAGATTTTGTTCCGATAAAACGTTGCTTAATTGTTAATTATCAAATTTTGGAATATTTCCGAACGTTATTTTCAAAACCGGAATTAATTCAAATTATTGAGTGAATTGACTACTATTACATTTTCATTGAATTTTCCTTTTTTTGACAGTCTACTGATCTGGCAGAGTCAAGTCGGAACACAATTTGTAAAACTCAACACTTTAAAGTATTCAATTATTAGATTCATTGCGAAATTATCGACTTATATCCGATTCAATTGGGAAATCAGAAATTTTATAATTTCGACACGGAGTCCGCAGTCAAGTCGTTTTAGTCGCGCTATATACGGGAAATTAGCTGCATTTTTCTGATATTAATAATAGAATTGTGGCCGGCTCTATTTTTCCTCCGTTTTCGTCAACAAATCATCCGATTATCTACGTAATATCCTGGCTTTTTTGAAATCAAATCGCGAATTTGAACGTTCAACGGCCCAATATTTTATAATAAGACACATCGAAGAATCAGTTAATGCCATCAACAACCGTCTGTATGTTTTATTGTCAATATGTACGTGATTCCTCGATCTACTGTTATGTCCCTATTGTATTCCGTTTATTATTGTTGTCGTTGAGATTACTTAGATTGGTGATGGTGACTATAAAATCAATAATTTTCTTATCCAATTACGGTTGTAATGATGACAAATAAAGAAGAATTACACGATTAAAAAAATGATTTATGTACAACTACCCAGCATTCGAACAACAACAAATAAACAAGTTGTTTATAATATTCGTAAAAATATCAATTCTATTGATAATATTTGCGGCAGGTATTATCATTTAAACCAGATACCGCAACATGATGTTAATTTCACCACTTTTTCCGATACGCTATCAACGATAAAACGGATCCAACAATAGGATCTGTAATGCACGGTACCCGAACGAACCGTCTCCTATTCAAGCTACAGGGTAAAATTTAATACGATTCAACACCCTCTCTCTATCATTGGTGTTCTGATAATAAGGTCAAATTAAGTGGAGCATAAGTGTCGGGGATAAATATACCGGGGATGATGAGTTTGCCAAACTTGAGGGTAGTTGCCACAATACCATTGATGCTAGATTAACTGTAAAAGTACAAATAATTGAATGGATTATTGGGGTTGTTTTTATTGTACAACGCAAAGTCGAAATCACCCTTCAATCACAATAATGATGGGGTTGTTTTATATTCAAATTTGATGGTTAGACGGCAAATTCGACGAACTGCGTAACAGGTAGAGGTGAAAGTTATAATCGATAATGAATTTTCCGAGATTTTCCGAAAATCATCACGTTTGCCATGAATCATTTTCTTATTATTCTCTCTTCTAAATAATAATCAAGTTGGTGGAAAAGGGCGGAAAGTGCGCTATTATCGCACAAATACTCGTTTGAATAGAGATGGAACTATCGGGAAAATGCGCCAGTTAGAGGGAGAGCAATGTTGCAGATCTCTCTCGGGCCGTCGTCAATGTCCATCTGTTGTCTTTGTTGAAATACCTGTCTCACCTCTATCTATCCCCACTCGACTAGTATCAATGTGCCAGCCAATGGGAGAGTTTATAGCTTCACCCACAAGCTGGGAGAAGTGAAGTGACTTGATCTTTTTAACTCACTTTACGTTGCACGTCTTGCGGGACAACATCTCTGGATTTCCGCCGAATTTCGATTATTTCTCTCAAATTTCCACCGAACGGTTGTTCAAATTGTGTTTAAATTATTGGCAAGTGCGTGCGATTCTAGTTCTTTGATGACTGTGGTCGGTTGCAAAGTCACGGACTTCGAGCCGACACGATCCGCTTCTTAGTGAGTGCAGAATTTCTAATTATTTTGGAGAATTTTCGATTTTTCCCCGAACTTTGGTGTCGCACTTGTGGATAATGTGATGGATTATCGATTTTATCATAAAAGGTAAGATTGCCGCCCTTGAATCGATTTACATCAATTCAAATCGAAAAATCACCCCGCAATTTTTTCGTGTAACCAGTAGGTGTGGTAGCCAAGGGGTAGATAGTGTCCTTTGTCTAATACCAGATTGGGGGAATCTGGGATTACGAATTATACATACGTGTGTGTATATTTGCTGGTTACCATGGAAATTAGGACGTACACACAACTTTGAGGGTGTTTATTGGACGAGGGAGAGTTTCATACGTTCCGCCTTATCTTATCTCGTTATAATAACGTTGACCGTTTCATTATTCATGGATGGTTGTTGAATCTATCGACGAATAAAACCAATACCGAAAATAGATGAATTTATGTAAATAAGGGTGCTAATATCGGGTATTATTGTAATTAATAAGATAAAGGCGGCAATACACCCTTTAATTGAATTAAATTTAGTTTCTATCAAAACAAAAAATTGTAATTTATATTCAAGGTTTTCGCACCGTCTAATTAGGAGATTTTTGCTATTTTTATTAAAATATTCGCATAAATTTAATTAATTAATTACCATCGTGGACTGTACACACGATTATAGCCGCTCTATTAAACCCAATCGTGTTTTTTTCGGGTTGAAATTCAGTGAAAGCAGGAAGAATTCTTCACGTTCTCACCCGGCCAGATCGAATTTTGGGGGATGTTTTACTATTTAAACACACGGGGGTTGTTTGCGGTTGTATATGTGAATGTGTGTGACCTGAGGCCGTAGTAATACACTGTCTGTATGTGATATGTAGCCATGGAGACGACAGGTACAGCAGACTCAGTAGATCAATAAACAGGTAACGACGCCATCTTGGCCCGCCTGCTCTCCTGAGATTGACGACAATGTCTACAACATATAGGGGTGGTGGCACACCTATTCACCAACACATACGCATTATATTAAAATACCCGATAAAGTTATTATAAATTAATAATAGATGATAATTGATAATTTACAACATCAGTTGGGGATTTTCTCATGACACCCTCAACGTTATTCATCATTTACTAATCAAAACATTGAATTGAAGCCAATATTGGTGGTAACAAATAACAAATTGTACCAACCCTTCTATTGTACGAAATTTTTATTGTTTATGGGTAGATAATCTCATCTCTTATATCAAAGCAATCAGGCGCAATAAAGGGTGGATTTACAAGTTTAATTCGGATAAGTAGCGCCATAGATTGGTTCATAAGACATTTGCAAGTGTACGGATCAATCAGCGACACTACATTGTTGAAACACAGCCAAATTCGATCTGTTTTATTGCAGTTATCATTAGATTAACGAATTTTTATTGAAATCGTCAAATACGTGCTCGATAACATTGCAAATAAACAAAATTTGATAAAATACCCTTCAATTAAGATGAAATAATCTTAAAGGATGTGCTTTATTTTTGCTCAAATCATTTTTAATTTGGATGACTGTTCAATTATCGTTGAAGATGCGATTGTTATCGTAATCAATGGGTTTTATCTCGATATAATCGGCCTATTTTATTTTCTTAAAATTAAACAAGACAAAGTTTAAACGCGCGTTCTAGATACCTAACGAATAGTATCAAAAAATCAGATTTCATATATAATTACATAAAATCCAACAAACACATATGATTTATTGTTGTTGTTTGTTGTAAAAAATGGAAAAATAATAGCGAAGAAGAGGGACGAGTGCTTCTACTACGCTTTCTTAATTTAAAGATGAAACAACTTTACGATCGTCCGGTAGACCGTAAAGAGTAGAAAATTGAGAAATTGTAATTGATAATAATAATAAAAAATTGTAATAATCACAATTATTTGTCGACAATGAGTGTAATCTCCGGATTGAACAAATAGAGAGGATTCAAGAATTGTTCTAAATAAGTCCATTTATTGATAAAAATCGATAAATATCAGGTTTTTCCAGATTTCCACCGTTCCGATTCTGCCAGATTTGCCAATAAATACCGGGACTGACGACCTGTTAAGAGCTTTACTCAGGAATCTTGCGCTTTTTCTTCAATATTGCCGGTTCTTTGGTAATCGAGTTTCATGATTTTTTTTTTGAAATAACATATAAGATTCTTACCCAATTTCGGATTTAATAAGCGGATATAATTTCAAACGAGACATTTTCACTTTATATAAAATGGTAATAATTCTATCCATAAATCTTAATAATTAGCGATTTTCGGATATTAAGCCACCATATTGGTACAAAAATTCGATGATTGGTCAACAAATTACCATCATCATCATTGTTGTGATGTTGAAAGACAGTCGTGTCTACGTTGGCAGCATTGCGTGACCAAAATGCAGCTTCTAATGAAATCTCCCCTGAATATTTCATCTTCATCGAGCGGAACTAAGAGACGTTCGTTATATTATCGTTATTGTTATCCGTACAATAAACATTTTGAAAAAATCCACTATTGTTTACTGAAATTGTCTTCAATTGGAGCGCCTTTTGGAGACTTTCACTACGAAATTTTATTTCCAACGAAATTGTCGAGATGATTTCCGGTTTTTATCTGGTTTAGACCGATTAAATTCACCCTATCGTTTCCAATTTTTAGGTACATACAAGATGCTGATAGCGTTATCGGGCCAAACACTAAAATACACACGATTTTCTCCGGGAATCGAAATTTGGTCGCAATTTCTGGAATTAATTCAAATTTTGAACATCTTATCGATACTTGGGAATAGTCGGTGCAATTTCGATAAAGATGCACTAAAATCGATCCGGCGATAAGAGATGCGATAAGGTTTGAGGAAAGTATAAGTGGATCATTTTTGTTGTTGTGTACAGATAGTTTCCTTATTCAATATTTGTACAATTTTGTTTTTCTTAATCATTTAATATTTGTACTTATTATAACCGTGTTTCGTTTTACAACAATAGGAAGACTATCGATACGCCTCTATTTATACAAAACGAGATAAACGAGATCTTTATTCAATCGTAAGGAGTATTTACGTGAAAAAATCAATGATAAATCAATCAAATAAATGACGCAAATTAGACGGGGATAATTGTAAAATATTAAAATAGAAATATTGATGCTGAATGTGCAATGTCATCGTTGTTCAACAATAGAAAAACACACATAGCCACTTAAGTTACATCTTTTTAATATCAATTTTCCGTTTGATAATGCCGAGATTGGGTTGCATGCATACCTTGATGTGAAATTACCGGCGATATATGAGTACGAATCGAAAGCGACCATGAAAACCTTATCGCGTCACTATAATAATTGATTTTCGTCGAGAAATCCACAATAATTGGACCTAGAAAGGTAGACGAGTGATAATATAAGGCGAACACGGGTCGGATATAGGGGGACTCCAGAATTGAGCACACGCCACGCATCCAGTAGCAGGTGTTCTACAATAATAATGGAGTGAAAAAAAAACGAGAACCCACCAATAAAGGGCAGGTGGAACGAACATATGCTCCTATCTATCTGATATATTCAAATATGTTTGTATCAGTTATATAGATGTGTATTTTTACGCAACGTCATCTCTTTAACGGATAAATTCACAAATAACATGTAAATAAATTGATAGATAAATCAAACAGGAGAATTAATTTGTTTAATTTATTTATAATTCTTTGGAAATTTCGTTAATTGAGCCTGTTTTTTTTTTACTTACAGAACTTGATATCGAAATGCAAGGCGTTGTCTTCATGCCCCAAAATCCGCAACAAGGCTCGCCGCCACCAAACAACACACTAGGTGAGTCCAAATTTAACAATTCTCAAATTTCGCCTAGAGTTGGTCAAGTTGTACAAGTCCAACTGTACAATTTACACGTGCTAGATAAAAACTGCACATTTTTTTATCAGTTTGAATATAGGAAGAAAAAACGCCGTTATGGAGAACGTCATTAATTGCCGTCCAAAGGTTCAATTTTTCTAATTCTTCGATTAATCCATACGGTACTTTAAATAATTAATCACTAGATTGTTGCCAATTTCGATTATCATTGAAGTAGGCAAATTTTTCTGTATTGATAAGCGAGCACGTCTTTTTTTCCATTAAAATTCCACAAATATTGGATAAATATAGCGAAATTATAGATGCATCTAAGATAAGTTGATAACGGTCGTTTTCTATTAGTTTTAAAATTATTTTTAATTTTGGTGCCTTCCTATTGGCTATTTTACAGGCAAGTTTACACAACTCAAAAATCATGCCTAGGAAATTTTGATTTTTAAAAATTTGGTAGTACTTTAACATGTCTATTTGTTAATTATAAAACTAGGGGTTAAATATGTTCGATTTAAAGTAAAAATGGGCCATAAATATTGAAATTTATGACCGGTTTTTGTTTCTAGTGGTTTTTTCTGTGTAGACCCGGCTTTAATCGTCACGCCTTCTAGTTTACAAATAGAATATAGACGAATTTAAATAGGGAATTAGACGACTTGGAGAGTATACTTCGTCGAATTCTCCACCGTATTGACTTCAATGATGTCTATTGAGTTTAGTGATTGGCTATTTTACAGACAAGTTCACACAAGTCAGAAATAATACCTAGGAAATTTTCGATTTTGTAGATTTGATAGTGGTCTATTAATTAATTATAAAACGTGGTTCTTATCAGGGAGCTAAATATGTTAGATATGAAGTAAAATTGAGTTGTAAAAACGATCCAGTTTTTGTTTCTAGTGGCTTTTTTGTGTAAACTAGGCTTTAGTCGTCACTCCTCCTAGTTTAAAAACAGAGTATAGTCCAATTTAAATAGAGAATTAGGAGATTTAGAGAGTATACTTCGTCGATTCTTCACCATATTGACTTTAGTGCTTGGCTATTTTACACAACTTGGCTATTTGGCTTGGTTGTTTTACACAACTCAGAAATAATACTTAGGAAACTTTGGATTTTGAAGATTTAATAATATGCGTTGCTTGTCAATTAAAAATACAATTCTTATCAGGGGGCTAAATCTGTTCAGTTTTAAGTAAAAATGAGTCATAAGTATGTAAATTTATGTCTAAAGCGATCTAGTTTTTGTTCCTAGTAACTTTTTGTGTGTAAACTCAGCTTTAGTTTAGTTTAAAAACAGTGTATAGTCGAATTTAACTAGGGAATCAGCAGACTTGGAGAGTATACTTCATCGAATTCTCCACCGCATTGACTTTAGTCATTAGCTATTTGATAGGCAAGTTTACACAACTCAAAAATCATGCCTCAGAAACTTTGGTTTTTAAAGATTTGAGTCGTAAATATTGAAATTTATACCCAAAACGGTCCAGTTTTTGTTTCTAGTGACTTTTTCTGTGTAAACCAGATTTAATTTAGTCCAAAAATAGGGTATAGTTGAATTTAAATAGGGAATTAGGAGATTTAGAGTATACTTCATCGAATTCTCCACCGTATTGACTTTACTGATGGTTATAGACTTTAGTAATTGGCTATTTTACAGACAAATTTACACAACTCAAAAATCATGCCTCAGAAACTTTAGTTTTTAAAGATTTGATAGTCCTCTTATACGCATTATTTGTTAATTACAAAACGTAGGGGGCTAAATATGTTCAATTTGAAGTAAAATTGAGTCATAAATATTGAAATTTATACCGAAAACGGTCTAATTTTTGTTTCTAGTGACTTTTTCTGTATAAACAGGCTTTAATTTAGTTTAAAAATAGGGTATAGTCGAATTTGAATAGGGAATTAGGAGATTTAGAGTATACTTCATCGAATTCTCCACCGTATTGACTTTACTGATGATTATAGACTTTAGTAATTGGCTATTTACAGACAACTTTACACAACTCAAAAATCATGCCTAGGAAACTTGGGATTTTGAAGATTTGTTAGTACTCCTAATAGAGACCTAAATATGTTCGATTTAAAGTAAAATAGAGTCATAAATATCGAAATTTCTAGCCAAACGATCGAATTTTTGCTTCTATTGATTTTTCTGTGTAAATCCGGCTTTAGTTTAGTTTAAAAATAGAGTATAGTCGAATTTAAATGGAGAATTAGAGTATACTTCGCCGAATTCTGCACCGTATTGACCCTCTTGATTTTGGAATAGTTGATGGTAGTGTGGAATAAATGCAACAATGGTGATCTTGACAATTGACACCCCGGCTTTTGATTTAATTGTTAGAACCGGTTGTTGAACAAATAGTTTTTTTGCTATTTCCACCTGTTGGTCTTGTTTTATAAATTACGCAAATGCTGTTTCTTATTTTTGAAACAAATAAATTCAAGCCATAAATAAATCGTTTTGTTGTTTGTTGCCTATTTGTTTATATACCTATCTAAAATTATTATTATTTAATAGAAAAAAACGCAATAATTATTGCAGTGTGACATCAATTTTGCTTATTAAAATCATTTATGATAGACGACAAGTCTTTGATTTTCATAATTATTAAATTGTCATTAATTATTAAGAAGCGTTTAGCTTTATCTGTCCATCAACAACTTGTCTCTTTGTATGCTGTAATTATTCTTGTTTTTTTCTAATTACTTGTTGATTGTCGTTTTGTTTATAAAAAGGTGAATAATCATAAGAAACAGTTTTCTAAAGGAAACAAAAACCTGTATGCGGTTTGATTTCTAAAAGTGTTTAATCTTATTTGTGGTCCATAATGTAATCATTTTCGTCTTTTCCGTTACTCTCAGTTTCCTCTCCTTGAAGATTGCGTAGAGAGGAAAAAACAACATCCGAAACGCACAATTCTATCGTTGGAATAAAGTGGTCAAATTTCCCACACCAAAATTCCCAGATATAAACGGCCCCAAAATCAGGGAAGCTGTCTCATTATTCAATTTGGTAAGTTTTATCTCGTTACAAAACAAATTTCCTCTTATTGACGAAGGTGTGTGGACTTGTATCGTCTAGAAATTTTCCAATGACGCTCACTTATTCTATCTCTGTCTATATTTCTCGGTTTTTCATGGTCTATATTGCGTAAATTGCAACATGTATGCCGCCGATATGTATTTACAATAATTTTTTTCGTCAAATAAAAACAATAATAATAATAATAATAACCACATAAAAGAAAAATTTGGGTCAAGTAAATGATTGTCGTTTGACGATTACAAATTTGTCGTCGTTGTAGTATTGTAACAAAGAAGAAACTTTATCAATGGTGATTTCATGTCAGGTATACACACAGAATACATATTTAAATAGATGAAACGATTGTATTGACGAGGGGGAATTGGGGTGTGGTAGACAAGATGACAATACACCGAAAATTACCGACTATTTTTAAACAAATAAATCTAAATTTATGCATATTACATTAAATACAACTAAAATACAGGTCGAGGATTTCAAGAGAATTATACGAACAAGTGGTGATATTTCATAGAAAATTGGAATAATTGGTAATCTTGAGTGGATCAGTGTTAATAATGACGGTACATGAATGCATAACAACTAGGGAAATTTCGAAAATTCATGGCCAAATTTGAACGGTCGGGGGAAATCCCCCAATTAGACAAATGATGTTGGCCTCGATTTTCGAATTTCAACCGCCAAAATTACTAATTTAAGTTGTCAAATTATGACAAATTTGTCACCTTATCAAATCTCTAGTTCGCGAATTCGGGTATTATCAGTAGTTCTTTATAGTCAAGTCAAGTTGTTGTAGTTCGACTGTAATTGTTGGATAATCTTGAAATAATGAACAATAAGGCATCTTAAATTATGTTGTTGTTTTGAACATGGAAAACATTTTAAATCGCATTAATTCAATATCAAATCATTCGATGATTGTCCATTTAATGAGCAATAAATCGAACCGTTGACATATTAGTTATAATAGAAAAGCCAATAATTATTTTATAAATATAAACAATAATTTGTATTCTATCCTTTTACTTTCATCTAATTGTTGTTTATCATTTGGAAAAAAAACCGAACTCAAAGTATTATTGATTTATAATTTCAATATTGAATTTGATGTCATTAAACTCGATTAATTCGCCTTATTTTTTTACAGTTACCGATATTGTAACAATGGAAACATCATCCGAACCAAATGATTTAACCAAAGAGAAACAATTTAATAACCAAAGCAACAATCAGAACGACTCAGGCATTTATTCGATAACGAATTCAACAATTAATAGTGAATCACCAATGGAGACGACAATTAATACAACTCTACATTCCGATAATTGTGATAATTATGGTAGTGATTCTAGTAGGACGCCATCACCGCCAACAACAACCAACCAAGATGAAGAACAAGAGAAACATTACATATGTCCGATTTGTGATAAAACTCTGTTATCACAACACGAATTCACTTTACATATACGTTCGCATAATAACGAAACAATAACCGAATTAAACCACATCGATAATGATAAGGGCTTCACATGCCGTATTTGTTATAAAGTATTAAGTTCAAGTTCTAGTTTAGATCGGCATGTTTTAGTCCATAGTGGCGAACGGCCATTTCATTGCAAATATTGCGGCGATACCTTCACAACGAATGGTAATATGCATCGACATATGCGTACACATTCAAATAACAATAATATTAGTAATAATAATAATAATAAGTTTGATAATTACGAATCTGATGGTAGTATTGATAGTAGTCTTAGTACAAATTCTAAAAATACCGAATTTAATAATAATATTAACACAAAATTGGATCGAATCGAATCGAGGAAGCGTAAATTCGAGGAAGATGACGATATTGATGGTGATTATGATGAGAATCAATTCGATAACGACCAACAAATTTATAAATGTCCGGTTTGTGAACGGAACGATTTCAATTCGATAAAAGTTTTAGAGACCCATTTGGAGGATAATCATCCGGATTATCCAGTTAAATGTAATCAATGCAATCAAATCTTACAAAATCATAAAATGTTAACAATACATCGTACAACAATACATGATAATAATCAAACAAAACACCATGTATATGGTTTTAAAGATTTAACATTTGTTGATTTTTCTAGTGAGAAATTTCCACATATTGCACGTTATGAATGCGAAAAGAATTTACATAAAGTTAATAGTGGTTTACGTTTTCAATGTCGTAAATGTTCAAGAGCATTCCCATGTTCGAATTCATTAGAAATACATGAAAATGATTGTGTTTTAATTGATAATAATAATGGTTTAGATTTAACAAAAACAACACCAACAACAATAACAACAACAACCGCACAATTATCGGAGAATGATATCAAAAGGAACGAATTCTTTTCGCGATTAAATCTACAAGACAACTCACCGGAGAAATCCAACACTATACCGCCAATATTGAATGAAACTTCAACGAAATTACGCCAACAATTATTAGCAAAAGCGATGAATTTCGAAACAACCAAAGATCTAGCCGATATACAATCGATAATATCGATGACAACAAATGGTAGTCTATTACAACAATTACAAACGAAAAATGATGGAATTTTAAACAAACAAAACGAACAGAACGATTATAATCGCCAAACCAACGACCAACAAGAAGAAGAAACGCAAGATTTATTCGCGGTCGAATTTCGAAAGATGAAACTACGCGGGGAATTCCCCTGTCGCTTGTGTACAGCAGTATTTCCGAATTTGCGCGCGTTAAAAGGCCACAATCGCGCCCATTTAAACAGCAATAATAACGGTATGTATCGGTGTAATATGTGTCCACATTCATCGATTGATAAAGCGGCGTTAATTCGCCATATGCGTACACATAATGGTGATCGTCCCTATGAGTGTTCGTTGTGTAATTATGCGTTTACAACAAAAGCGAATTGTGAACGTCATTTACGCAATCGTCATGCGAAATCGACACGTGAAGAAGTCAAAAAATCGATAATCTACCACCCATCGGAAGATCCAACTAATGAAGATTTGAATAAATTGGCACGTGATGATCGTAAATTGAATCTAACAAGTGGTGATTCTTCCAGTGATTTATCCACAGAAAAACTTGTAACCAAACGTAATAATAACGATGGATTTATACCGAATTTATTGAAAGAAACTCTACAGAAAGACACGAAAATTTTCCACCACAACATCACCGATATTATCCGCAATGAGAATATCAAATCATTGAAAGATCACAGTATTGAAAATGGACAATTATCGCCGTATTTACCACAATACAATTACTCACCGAAAAATTCGAATATTTCAACCCCCACAACAGCGCATCCCCCATCGAAGATTCAAGTGAAAAGTTTGGAAGCTCTAAAAGAACCGAATTTCGATGATAACCATTCCGATTCCGATAACAATGATAATGAAGATGAACCGATGGTGTTGGATTTGAGTAAAAAACGGATCGATGAGGAGATAGTACCGGAGGATTTATCGAGAAAATCGTTAACACCACCACCATTATTATTGCCGCCACCAACTCAATTGAATATGGGCGAGATTTTTGCTCAACAATTATTGAAGACAACACCACCGAAAATTGATCCGGCCGCTCTGTATGCAACCCAATTGGCTTTAGCTAGGAATAGTTTTGCTAGTTTTGGAAATTGGCCCGGTTTTCCGATCAATCATCTATTATTTCAATCGTTACAACAGCCGATTTTATCACAAGATACCCAGGATATTAAAGAACGTTTACAACGCTATCAATTGTGTGGTGGTGGTAATTTGATTACCGACAATTTCACCGAACGTTTGAAGAGTTTACAGAATTTTCCAAATTATAAATTGACAACGAACGATACGAATGAGAAGAAGATTGATGATTTGAAACCGTTGAATATCGATACGAATTATAACGAAAATTTGAATGTTAATCTACAAAGTCCGGTGGCAACAACGAAACAACAACCGGATCTAGTACAATCGCCGAATTCTGTAAAAATGGTGATAAAAAATGGTGTTTTAATGCCAAAACAGAAACAACGCCGTTATCGCACTGAACGCCCATTCACATGTGAACATTGTTCAGCTCGATTTACATTACGTTCGAATATGGAACGGCATATTAAACAACAACATCCACAATTTTGGTCGCAACGACAACGCGGTCTTGGTACACCTGGACGGAAAATACAAACAACACCTGTTAAAGGTTATTGCGATATTAATATACCGAATTATGAATCGCAAAAGAGCTCAGATATGGACGATACAACAACATTAGCAACAATTAAAACCGAACAAATCGATGAGAAATTGAAATTCGCCCTATTATCACAACATCTACAAGGCAATAGCGATATCAAGAAAGAAGAAGAAGATGATTGCGCCCTAATTATCGATGAGAATTTGGAGAAAGAGGATAAAAATCGAATTTTGGAAGATAAACTCCGAGAACTCCATGCGAAACAATTGAAGAATGATAGTAATAAATTGATAAAACAGGAAGAAAATCAAGATCTTGTATCAGTATCTCGATTATTAGATAACGCGTCACAACAACAATTCAAAGAGTATTTCAAACGTGAAGGTGAAGAACAAGAAACTGGCGGTGGTAGTGAAGAAGATGAGGAAGGTTTAATTGCTAGCGGTAGTACTAGTGAAGGCAATATTTCCGGTACCGATGAAAATAGGTAAGTTTCTTCTATCAAAAAATCTAAATTGTTTAGTTAATTTGCAAAATTTTAGATCTGAATCTGAAGCTCCACCACCAGTGAAGAAGAAATCAGCGTATTCGATGGCGCCAAATCGCGTTAGTTGTCCGTTTTGTAGCCGAAAATTCCCGTGGAGTTCATCATTACGTCGCCATATTTTAACCCATACCGGTCAAAAACCGTTCAAATGCAGCCATTGTCCTTTATTATTTACAACGAAATCGAATTGTGATCGACATTTGTTGAGGAAACATGGCAATACGGCCACAACAATAATCAACGATATTACCAATAATAATAACAATAATAATAATGCGAATTATTTGATGAGGAATGTGCCCGAACGGCCGTTCAAATGCTCAAATTGTCCAAGTAGTACATTTTCGACTTATTCGAATTTAAAGAAACACATCAGTTGTAAGCATTCAACGAATGCTCAAGGCGACGATATTCGGGCGCAAGGCTACGAGGCTGGCAGTTCAGAAGACGAGAAACTCTCAACTGAATCCACACAACAACCCCAACAACAACAGAAAACAACAAACGAATGGAATGATA
This sequence comes from Hycleus cichorii, assembly GCA_013841215.1. NCBI lineage: Eukaryota > Metazoa > Arthropoda > Insecta > Coleoptera > Meloidae > Hycleus > Hycleus cichorii. The sequence continues at coordinate 76,606 of JACDRQ010000252.1, read as the reverse complement.
ACCAAATCAACCACATAAAAACTGAAACAATTATAACAAATTCCGATTTACCGTTCAAATGCCATTTGTGTGACGGTTCATTTAGTGACCGCCAGGACGCTTTAGATCACATCAAAGACAAGCATTTCTCCGAATACGATTTATTGATGTCGAAAAACGCTTTAGATAGTACCGCAACGGTACCAACTACAACACCAGCAACGACAACAACAACCGACGACCATCACAATGAAGATGAAGAGAACGATATTCGCGGTAAATTCCCCGATTATTCCAATCGTAAAGTGATTTGTGCCTTTTGTATGCGTCGTTTTTGGTCGGCGGAAGATCTACGCCGACATATGCGCACCCATACCGGTGAACGTCCATTCAGTTGTGATATTTGCCGGCGTCGGTTTACGTTAAAACACAGCATGTTGCGGCATCGCAAGAAGCATAATGTTAATTTCGATCATGACAATTGTAATAATAGTGATGATGATAATTTAGAGAAATATAGTAAAGGTCTTATTAGTGGTGGTGGGATCGGTGGTGGTGATAATTTCAAACATGGGGATAAAACTGAGGAATCTGATGGCAATGAAGGTGGTGATTTAATTAGTAATCTATTAGGTATAAGGGATCGGTCGTTTATTGATAAAGTGTTAACGGCATCGCCTGATGATGTTGCTAAACTATTGGGTGTTAAAAATGGTATTAAAGAATAATTATTTATTATAATTTTGTAATATTTGTAATATTTATTAATTAAGTCGATTCTGTAGATTTTACCAACTACTCTTAATATCTAGTCAGGTTTATTACAATGAATATACTTAAGTATCTTATTGCTTATCCATGAATGAGTTAGACTAGTTAAAATTGTATAAAATCATCTCCTTGATTAATTAATTGATTAATTAATTTAACAATTGACAACTAAATTAAAAGAACCTACTTAATATATTTTTGTAAATAAACAAAATACAGTCTAGTTATACCAAATAATAATTAGGAATTATTGTAAATTTTCCAATCAATTTGGAAAATTCAATCAGGCCGCCTTAATTTCAGAAAAACTCGTGTCTTATCAAATATTCGCCTTTAGTATTAACTACAATCACTGTAATAAATTAAGCAATAATTTCAATTAAATATACAACAATAATTGAACGATTATAAATGCCGATTTTGGCGATTTATAATTGTTTAATTATCGAAATTTCGTGAGCTTATTGCAGATTTTGCCAAGTAATTTTTGTAAATCTCGCTAAACGAGACTCACACGTTTTTAATTTGTCGTTATTGCACCGATATCGATCGATTATTGATAATTATTGGTAATTATAACTCACATTCACGCTGTGTCTTAAAAATAAGAGTATATTAGACAGTTTTTTCGTTTCGGATAAGAGAATTTACAATTTTCACTTATGATTTATTGTAGCAATTTTAATTGAGAAGCAATTGTACATGTTTATTGTAGATTTAAACGATTTGAATTGGAGAAGCTGAGTGCTTCGAAAATTGTTCGAATTTAATCGTAATTTGGATTGAACTATTAATTACGCCATATCTTTGTAGACTATTATATATGTATTTAATTTTAGTGTAAATGGACTATATTGTAATTGTTTGAATGCTATTCTTTTTCAATAAATTTCAATGCTCATAGAAATACGTTGACGATTACTTTCCGACCGGCTCTATATTCAAAGATACTGTATATAACAACTTCGAAATCTAGGGACTTTTCGTTTGTTAATTTGTCTAAACTACTATACAATAATTTAGAAACTATCCAAAATTTCGAGTAATTTCAATAATTTACGATTAATTGACGGTTATTATTTGATTTCAATGGATAATTAGCGAAATTTCGGATTTATCGATTTATTTTTATTAAATCTAGTTATTTAGTTTTGTTCGGTTGCCGGTTGTTGTTTTGACGTTCGATTTGTTGACGTTTCACAATTTTTTAGGTTATTTTAAAGTCGGTCGATTTCCACCAGAAGAACGGTCAAAATGTACCGAAATTACCACAATTTGTTGGAATTAGACGTCGATAAATTGTTCGAAGATTACAAAATTGACGAAATCGTCGAAATTGAGAAATTATTGGATGCCGAAATTGAACGAAAACGGATCGAATTGCGATCGATGGTTGGGTAAGTCTTCCGTTCGGACAGTTTGGGATTTAATTGTGTTTTTGTGAATTATTAGCGATCGTTATAAAGACGTTTTAGCAGCGTCGGATGCAATAAAGACGATGAAAACAATATCGGAGGATATAGTGGGGAATATCCAAAGAATCACCGATACCTGCGAGAAACTAATCAATGAAGATACTTCCAGTAGTTTTACACAATTATCGGGCTCTAATAAGTAATTTTAACACCATTTATCAACGATTTATTTAAATTATTTGTATTTAACAGTAGCCGTACAGAAGAGAGGATATTAGTTGTGCAAATCCGATTGGCGATATTTATAAATGAACAAATTTGGATAAGTCTAGACGAGGGTGATAATTTAAAAGCCGCACAGTTGTATTTATTAGCACAACACATCCATTTGGGTATTTATAATTAATTTATCAATTAATTAATCGACTAATTAATGATTAATTCTACAATTTTAGGTTTAAATTTAACCAAAATTGAATATCTAAAAAAGTTACCGTTGTTGAAACGAATCCGATCGAATTTATCAACACTGAAAGAGCAAATATTGCAGCGAATCCGACAGAAATTGGAGTTCGTTGAAATTACAGCTGAAGTATTAACAATTTGGTTTATTATCAATAAATTAATTGATCAATTTTAGGAAACTAGTAGCAATTTAAACGGCTTATTATTATTGACGAATCTTAATACGAATGATTTATTGAATACGTTTATCGAACACCGAAAAATCGCTTTGAATACTGTTATCGATTCGACCTATTCTAGTGTTCGTATTCAAATAAGTGCAATGGTTAAATGTTTAATTACAACAATCCATTTATTGCACGATTGTTTTATTTGTAAGTTCCAAAATTGTAATGTTTTAAATTAAACGATAATTTCAGGTCGTCAAGATAGTAAACGGGGTTTAATTTGGCAACAATTGGATGAAATTGTTGGCAATACAACAAAACCAACAATAACAAAATTACAATTACCCTCGACGCAATTAATCGAATATTTGCCGGATATTATTAAAGAATTTCGCCCGAAATTCGATGTAAATTTTAACGAAACTATCACCAATAATTTCCTACAAGATTGGCTACAATCCACCTCAATATCGATAAGAAATGGTGTGGAGAATTCGCTAAAACTCGTCACTCATATAAAGGGTTTGTATTTAATCCGGGAGGAAGTTTTGAAGATTAATTTGCCACCAAATTGGGAGCGGATTTGTTGTGAAGCAAATCTACCAGAGAATTTCAACGTTTGGTATTATTTCTTCCAAAAACTCCTAACAAATCGAGTAAAAGAATTGATTTCGTTGAAATTACAAAGTATTATCGATGATCTAAAATGCGATATTACGAAGATAATAAATTCGAAATTCGATCGGATTGAATTGCAACAATCGACTTGGATTGAAGACGATTATGATGTTAGTCGTATCGAAAACAAACATACCGGTAATTTTAAATTGTTGATTTGATTCGATTACGATTTTATATTTGAAGGTTTATCGATGAAAACGCTCGGTTATTCACAAAACATCATGGATTTATGCGGGAAATTCGATGGAAAATTCCTGGAAACCCTCCAAGATATCTCCCAGTATTTCTACGGTAGAGAATTCGACGATTTCAACTTCAATTACACGCTAACTTTCGATTTAAAAACACGAAAGAAATTCCTAGATAAAGACGAATTAGAGAATCATTTCCGAGTAGAATGTGTCAATAATTCGGCGATATTGACGGTATTTTTGGACGATTTAATTAGAACAGAAAATCGTGAATTCGTTCTAAAATCGTTGATTTGCGCCCGATTCTTACAAGCGATCACCAATTTATGTCCGAATTTCCATAAATGTTGTTCATTGACCGGTAATAACGACGATTGGTTGAAGATTTGTGGTGATTTTGCTAAATCTAGTGTGGGATTTTGGCGAAATTGGGTCGATTCCTGTGTTGAAAACACCGAAATTTTGCTCGATAACCAGATTTCTATCGTCGATTCGTGTACGATGATTGAAATTCTTCCGGTATTGCCCCAAATATTCTCGGATATTTTATAATTTTGGTTTAATTCCAGAAATGGGATATCATCGAGATCCAGGAGCAAACAGACGAGAAGATTTTCAAATCGCAAATTAAATTGCCGTTAAAGCCGAGTTTAGTGTTGGATAAAATCTTGAATAAATTGAATGAGGATATCGTGAAAGTCTTAGCGCATACTTTACCGAAACAAATCCATTTGGAATTCCTGGAAAAGAACGTGATTCAAATTCTAGACAAATATAGGGAGTTATTCGAGAAGAATCTGAACCAAAATCAAGTATTACAATTCTTGTTCGATATCAAATATTTAACAACGTTCTGTATATCGAGAGATAACACGAAATTGATAACAAATTCGCAAGATATCTGTGATAAATTCCGCGCTTTAATCGACCCGTTCGATTTGGACGTTTTCTATAAATATTTACAAGAGAATATAAAACGGTCGGTTATCCAATCACAAGTGATTTACGGTTGTCTGCTACCATCAACGACACAATTAGTTAATTTGTCAATCACCGAAAAGATGAAAGAACACGAAAAGGAAGCTTCAATTCTAGCGCTGAGTTGTCCATCGGTGACCTCATGGTTCCCATTATTACCAATTAGTGTACCCACACAGAAGACTGTCATTAATTCAACAATCCAAGATAAGGTAATCATTGAGAAATTTGATAGACTCGATTAAATTACGGATTAATTTCGATTGTAGCTCAGTCGTTTCACAGTTTAGCGGTACGATTTATTTTATAAATTTACTAACAGTTGTTTTCCTAACTTATAATGAATTAATTGTAATTTTACTAATGATAATGCATTTTCAGAGTATTACAACGGATAAAGTGGTGAGAACAACGCCGAAGAAGTCGCAAGATCCGGCAGCTGTGATGCGTTCAAGTGCGGCCGCTCTATTTGGAGGTTTAACAACCGATTGGTTCTCGTAGCATTCTGTTTTGTTGTTTACAACAATTCTAAATGAATGTACAGTTTTTTTATATGTAAATAAACAAGAAAAGTATCAATTTTTTTTATTTAATTCTATACTCGCAAACATTGAGAATTATTATCACAGACTTAATTCAGATAAATACTAAAAATACACTGTTGTAAAAAAGTAATTTCTTAATCGAAATTGTTAACATTCCTCAATATAATTTATTTGTTATTGCATTAAAACATAAATAGAGGACTCTAATTTTTTACATTATAGACTAATTACTACAATTAATATCTTACGAATGTACCTCACAACCTATAAGAATAGAGTACAATAGTTAAAAAAGTGATGCTAGATTTTTGCACCGTAATAGATCGTAAATATAGAAACGTTATTAAATAAAATTGTATATTTATTTAATATTGAATAATTAGGAAAAAGAATTACCGTCCAAAACCCAGAAAATCAGTTAACCGATCGTTCCAACTATCCAACCATGTTTGTAAAGTATTCTGTGTTGATTTCGATGTTTGTTGTTGAATTGGCATATATTCTTCACCACGTATACAGAAATAACTCTTAATCGGACCACGACACATCGGACAACGGTCTAATTTCATAAAACAACTCGCACAAATGCACGTATGTCTAAAAATTGATATTAATTCTCTATTTTTTTTAATGGTAATAATAGACAATACCTGCACGGTAATAAAGCTCTGGATAATGGAAAATATTGGCAAACAACACATAATTGTTCGCCTGATGTATTCCACATGGCTGAATCATCATTTGTTGGACATACTAATGTACGTCCAATTGGACCAGGGCCACCTTCCACCGGTTCAGCTACCGCTAAAGGTATTTGATTATCTTCATAACTACCCGGATTACCAGTAGCCAGATACAGTTGCTACAAATAAATTGAATTTAGTTAATTTATAGCGCGATATTGAGGGGCTACAGTAAATTTTTTCGATTCTGCAGTCGAAAAATGCCAAATTTTAATAATTCGATATATCTGTTTTAAAGATTCGAACAAAATTAGAAAGAGTATTTTTAGAAGTAGAGATTGGTCGTTATCGTTTTGGAAATTTTTGAGTTATAGTGGAAAATGTAAGGGCACTTTTTTGTTGAAATTTCTTAAAATTTTCTATATTTTCCCTAATAACTTGAACAATGTATATTTCGATGGAAAATTGATTTAAATCTCTAATTTCCCTCTACTCTTAATTTTCCAGAAAATTGCTAGTTTCGAGAATTTTATCCACTTTCCGAAAATTGCTAGTTTTGTTGGGAAATTCTTGAAAATTCGTCTGAATTTTCCGAAATTAGAGTTTTCGTTTCTGTCATGCGTATGTTTTCAAATTGAAGAAATGGGCGCGAATAAATTTCCAACTTTATCAATTCTCTAGAAAACTAACAGGGGTAATGGAAATTTTCTAACAGATTTGGAAAGAGCTTTCAATTTTCTATCAAAATTTGTAATTTTTGAGTGGAAAATATAAAGAAATTTCTTATAATTTTCTATAATTTCTCTAATAACTTTGATAATATTGTTTGTTTTGCAATAAATTTAGACATTTTGAGAGAAAATTGAAAACGCTTTTCAAATCTGCAAGAAATTTTCCAATATGCTTGTTAGCATGCGAAAGATACAATATCTCATTTAAAAGCTTATACAAAAGGGGAATGCATGACACAAAGAAAAATTCCAATTTCGGAAAATCTGTCGAATTTTCTAAGAGTTTCCCAACAACTTAACAACTTTCGGAAAGTTGATAAATTCTCTATAAACTGTAAGTTTAATTGCATAAGAATTATATTTAATATGCGGAAAATTTTAGAAAAATTTCGCATAACTCCTGGTTTTCCAAAATTGTTATGCACTCTGTTTTTGAACAAGTTTTCAAATGAAATATTGAACAACTGTCCATCTTTCAAATTGTGGAAATAAGAGATAATAAATGCTTTCAACCTTTCTAACAATTTTCTGGAAAATTAACACTTATTGGAAAATTTCTTACAGATCTGGAAAAAGCTTTCAATTTTCTATAAAAATATGCAATTTCATGGCTAAATAAAAAATATCCAAGTTATAGGAGAAAATTCAACAAAAAATTAGCCATAGAATTATAAATATGGCATTTTTTGATCGAAAAATATACTGAGGGCCTTAAGAAATATTTTACTTTTAAACACGATAACTGCCCGTTAGCTTGTTTCAAATATTGTGCTAGAATACTTGTCGGTAGCGTACAGACAGAATCTTTGATATGTACAACGTTAATTAAAGCAACCTAAAAATTGATAATTTAGATGAATGAATGAATTAATTGAATACATACAGTTTCATCCGGATGAATATTCTCATGAGAATCATTACGAAATAGGAAAATAACTAATGGATAACATAGACGTGGTGGTGAGCCTAAATTTAATGATTTTGCTGGAAGTTTTAACGTTATTATTTGATCTGAATGTGGTGATTTTCTAAAAAGAAAAACTTTAATAAATTTATTTATACGATTTTCAAAAATAACAAATTACAACTTCAATTGTATTCCAGGATATTGATAATAGCCTTTTAGAAAATCATGACTTGTGTAAGCTTGCCGGAGATCTGACCATGGTCGCCATAAGAATATATGCAATTCGCGTATATTAACACCCCAAAATGCTTGAATTTGGTACTCAACTTGACTAGAGACACTACATTGGACTTCTGGAAAATTAATAAAATTATAATAAAACAGAGATCCTTGCCCTAAAAATCATTTTTGTATAAAGCACTTGGTTCGTTTACGTGCCGTGAAAATCAAAATCAATTTTGCAATCTATTTTATGTGCTAATATCAACGGAACTGGTGACATTGAAAAAAATGAATAAATTTATAAATTACGTGCAATTATCGATAATTATAATTTTCATCAAATTGCCAGTAATAGAATTTAGTGAAATTTAATCGTTGAAATAGCAACAATTATACAGAAATTTATCAACTTATCGATAATTGTTGTTTATAAAAATTTGATTATTTTTGAGTCTTGCGTCAAAGCGTAAATTTGTTTTTAATTATATTCGAATTTTAGGAAAATTATTCCAACTGACGCTATCCATTTTCAGTTTAATTCAGATAAAATTAACACAACAACCTTGAAGTATCCAACCATATTAGCAAAAATCAGCAATATTAGTAAATCTTGTATTACATCGACTTTTGTTTTTTAAATAATAGCAAATAGGAATTGGTAAAAAAGAATAAAATCGAAAGCGATTCTTCTATAGTGAAGATTACGTAACCGTAAATTCGCGGTCAATTATTACGTTGCTTAATAGCGACCTACATAAAAGCCGGCTTTATACATTTAGTTACTAGGATTACTTTTCTTTTCAATTCTTTTTCTCCTGTAAATGGTATACCTATAATTGATTATTTTATAGAATAATGAAGGTTTTATTGCCTCATCTATTAAATATTAATAATAAATAATCAATAGAGAAATATTTTTATATCAATTATTGTAATTTTGTAATATTACTTTTAAATTTCTGAAAGTATGTACTTATTGTTGTATAATCTAAAAATATCTCCAAATTGTAAATAGTTTTTTTTATTACAAAAAAAAGTTAAATATTATCTAACGATCGTTTTAGAGATTTGATACTGAATAGAATTGTTCGCTTTGATTATAACTAAAAGCTAAAATGCGGTCAACTCTTATATAATCACAAAACGGTAACACCAACTCAAAGTTTGCTACACTAGTGAAAGTCAAATTGCATCCAAATATAATCTGCATCTCTATCTCTACATCGAAAAATAATCATTTTTATAAAAGATAAACGATAGAAAGTATCGGAATTCTACCAGAAAAATATAAATTTGTTGCCAAATTTAATTAGCGGACTACTAATTTGGAAAAATCACAAAATCGGCGAGTATTTCCCAAGATTTGGTTACAAACAGTTGTAAAAATTGCGAAAAATACCCATTTTTGCAAGTTATTAATGAAAACCGCTTAATTAATGCCGAATTATTAATTATTCACTTTTATTATAGCCGAAAAAACTATTAATTGCCGACTGTGGTTATAAGATTACAACTTTTACGTAAACAGGTAGGCAATTAATTATGCAATATGTCTCACAATTTAATTAACAATAAACACTTTTTAAAGTCTATTTTTATGGGGAATTAGTATTTTTTGGGACATTTGAAAATAAACGAAAAATTTATTTGTAAACAAGTCGGCCACAAATATATGTCAACATTATTGTGTTGAAAAATAATAGAGATGAATGATTATGGTAATTTGAATAAAAAAACATATGATTGAGTCAATTAGGCTTTGCTAGACTACAAGACAATTATTAAATTGGCCGAAAATCAAGGATATGAAGATAAAGAATCAACTAAATTTCACAATGAGTCACTAAGCAATTACTTTAAATAAAATATTAAATTTACATTAAATTATGAACTGGTTTAATCTTGTCGACATTTTAAAAGTCAACAATAAATTAAAGGTAACAGGTAGAATATTGCGCGGGTGACTAAACCTAGACTTTTATCATTTATTGAAGGTAATTGAGACATTCATTCTTTCAAAACAACGAAAAAACCACTGTTGAATCATCGATCATTAGAAATCAAAGAAAAACAGTCACTCTAGAATAATTATTTTTTAAAATGATAAAATTGTTGATCTGGTCAGTTATCGGTTTTTAAAGGATCTCTGTTTTCGGTTCCGGAATTGTGGAATTTCCGTAAGGTTTGGAAGCTCTTTCCAACTGGATATATACCGGAAACTATTAAAATGAGAGACATACAAATTTATTGCACACTTGAAGGTCTAAAATAGATTTTTTTCAAACCAGTGTCTGCAAATTTAATCATCGATATCTTCCTTGTTTTAATTCAAATATCATAAGAAACAGAATTTTAAGGAGCCACCAATGTATTTTGTTTTCAAAAATTCCCCATCAATTCTAAGTTATAGAAGCTAATTTTGGGGCATACGTTTTTTTCTAATTTTCCCAGATTTCCTGTATAATCTAGTAAATATTATTAGTTTTCCAATGATTTTCTCATAATATACAGCAGATTGAAAAAAGTTTAAGACCCAAGAAATTTTTCAATAATTTGTTAATTTTCAGGGAAATTGGCCAAAACTGGGGGGCCTTTTCCTTCGATTCTGTTAATTTTGAATAATCGATAACTCCATTATTTGATGAACTATTGTAAGAAGTAGAGCAGCATTGGAAAGAGCATTTCAAGGAGTATCTAAGAATGGTTTTGTATTTTGAAAAATTTTAATTAAACTTTGTTTTACAGGTGAAAATCTTGGAACATATGTTCTTCATAATTTCCTTAAAACTTCACAAATATTGCCGATTTTTCAATGAAAATTATCAATTTTATTTCAATTTTTTCTGATTTTTTCCGTTAAAATAAATTCCGAAAAATCTGTTTTCGATTCTGTTTCTTAAAACACTTCGCCAAAATCTCTATTACATTTTAATTTATTTTAATTGAAAAAAGCCATAGGTGTAAATTACATTTACATTTAACAATTAGTCGTTTATTTATTTTTGAAAAAAAAATTGAAAAATAAATGTTAAAATAAACAGTAATAAACTTAACTACAACTTACTGTGAAAATGTAAATAAATTTACATTTTCGTTGGAGAAAAATTCCATTTACCTCGAATTTATCGTTAATCATAACAATTAACGAACCGATATATTTCGAAAGCAAGGTGAAAATTAGAAAAAAAAAGAATAAAATAGAATAGAATCATTGAATGATATTGAGAATTTTTCGTAATAGTATTTTTTTGGGTTAATTAAAAAGTAAATCAATAATTTTAACAGAGAACGATTACAAAAAACATATTTCCCCAAAACCCAAATACAAAATCTTTGTAGATAAATAGATAAATAGAAAAAATACAGTCACGGTCGACTTGTAATACCGTTAATATTTTTAAACAAAAAAAAAATGTTGCATTACATGTACAGATATGTCAATAATGATAGAAATAAAAATATTAGAATATCGAAGGATAATCGCTTAAATGGTAAATAGTTTCAGACAATTAAATTTGACCTATAATTGGCTAATAATGTAAACGAAATATTTTTAGAATATTCATAATTTTAGGTTTTAAACTAATCAAATCGACTTTTTAAATTTCTTAACAAATATCGAAAAATTTACTCATCTGAATTTTAATAAAATTAGAGAGTTGACTGGCAAAAACGATAAAACGAATAGAAATAACGCGAATTCATTTATTTATCGATCAAATTAGTATCAAATTTTCGGCCTTCGATTTTGAATATTTATATCACGTTAGAGTAATGACCTGCCAAATGTTGAAATTTTTAAAGCTATATCGCGTGATTTACTTACATGTTTCTAGTTCGAATGAAAACATCTATTATTTGATTAGCGATTTGGAAAATATTCGAAATAAGTAAGGTCCCTGGAGATAGTTTTACTAACATTTGAACCACGTAGTTCATCGGGAAATTGGCTAAAAACACCCGTCCAAGAAAAGATTGCGCCACATATTTGTTTTATTATTAGAATAAACGCAAATTTCCGAATAAAATCGAGAAAAACAAATTAATCAATGTTAGGAGCATTTGAATCATTTTGTGTGTAACTCGTTTCTGAAGGTCGCAATACCATCAGAAACGATCGTTTTTTGACTAACTTCTCGATGAGTTATGTAGTTTAAATTTTGCCTAAATCATCTCCAGGGGGTTCCCCCTTAAATCCTTAAAGTATTTTCTAAATACTAGGTGTTGCTATAAGAGATAGAAACATTTAAGTGAAACATACGGTATAGTCTAATCATAAATTCTATCGCAAAATTTTGTATAAGCATAAATTAAAATTTGAAATGATTAATATTGAAAAATGTAAAAATAAAACAAATTTTTGTTTATCGTACTACCAAAAAATACAATAAAGTCTCGTCTGTCGATAACAAACCATGAACTGGTAGGCCTTGCTCGGAGAGTTCGTATACATACAGCGTAGATAATAGACGTTCAAATGAGGATCTGATATGGTCAGAAAACAGAAATTGATGACTTTGAAAATGAAAATATCAAGGAAATCACTAAAAATTTTACCAATGATAACGTCATTTATACTTAACGAAGAAAAACAGCATTCATTTCTCGTTCAAAAAAGATAAAAGACACTACATTATGTCCTTTTTATTTTCAAATAAAATTCTCACAACCGATTGTGAGAAACACCCAATGAAACAAAATTTATGCACATAATAATAGTGGACTATCCAAGAAAAATCATAATTTCTTATTTGGGTTTTATATTTTTGTGAAAAAGGCCTCAATACTATGGATAAAGCTATAGGAAAGTTGTAGAGCCGTTTAGTACAATATTTGATAACACATTTTGAGATCGATTAGTTTATATTTAGGAAAATGTAGATAGATTAATTTGAGTTGATTAAAAAATGTGGTCCTATTTAGAAGATAAAGCTAGCGCTATAAATTCCAGTCATCCAGTCAGTTCAAAGCAACTTTCATCAAATCAGGTCAGAAAAATCGTGCTTTGATTATGTAAAAGCACAGATTATTTTTATTATTCTTCTGAGAAAGAAATTCAAAATTTGTTACTCTTTCTCTAATCAATAATTTTGCAATTTGTAGTTCTTTTTAACTTTATGCTTTTTACATTTGAGATAAAACTTGACAATTTACAGAGTTGATAAATTAAAAGTATTTATATAGTTTATATGGGAAGTCCTATTGTTTGAAGAGTGATTCGAGTGATCCCTGAAGATCATTTTACCAAAATTTGAGACCAAAATTTGATAGTTTATTCGGAAGTTAGCCAAAAAACGCTCGTTTTAGGTAATGTTGCGATGTTCGAAAACACGTCAAATGACTCCTCATACTTTGCGCCATCTTAAGTCATTCTGAGTCAATTGACGTGTGTAAATCGCAACGTGATCAGAAACGAACTTTTATTGCCCAACTTTACAAATGAGCTATAAGGTCCAAATTTTGTTAAAATAATTTCCAAGAACTTTCCTATCTTAGAAATATTTTTCAAATTACTCGCCAAATAAAAAGACTTCTGATACAAACTATACAAATATCGTACTTTTTGCTTAGAAGTAGATATCCCACCCGTTTCACTTAAAAGGATATAGTTTTTAAGGCAACTCCCATTATTTGATAAGGGACTTGAAAAATATTTTAAGGATTTATAGGGGAGTCCTTAGAGATAATTTGAGCAAAATTTGAACCTCGTAAATCCTTGGGAAATTAGTGAAAAACCGCTTCAATCGGAAAGTGTCGCGATCTTGGCCAGTCTCAAATTTATCCCAAACAAAGCAGCATTATGAAAAGATCCAAGCAAAATAGTTTTTTCATGCGAAATCCTGAAAAAAAAACAGAAAAAAATTTTTTCCGAGATCGATCATGAATGGAAAAGTCTTTAGCTACTATCAGGTGTTTACAACTTTTAAATCTAAAGGAAAACATTGTTTATGATAATTCTGTGTTCGGTATCTTTGTTCTCCCCTTTTTTACAATTAATACATAAACAATAAAAGTCACGTACACTTCAGTTGTTATGATATCAATGTCACGGATTTTTTCTTCAAAAAAACACCGAGTTATTATAAACAATATTCCTCCAGATTTAAAAGTAATAAACAGCTGATAGTGGTTAATGAACTTTTTATACCTACATGATCGATTTCGGAAAACAAATTTCTCTGTTTTCCCGGATTTCGCGAAGAAAAATGGAAAAAAAAAACTATTTTGCTTGAATCTTTTCAAAATGCTGCTTTGTTTGCGATAAGTTTTAAGTTGGCAGTCATTGCAAAATTGTCCGATTAAAGCGGGTTTTCATCAATTTCCCAATGAGCTACGAAGTTCAAATTTTGGTAAAATGTTCACCAAGGACCCCTCTATAAATCCTTAAAATATGTTTACAATCACTCGACAATTAATAGGAGTTTTAGGCGATATGACTCAGCTTGCGGTATACTTTTCAGTGAAACGAATGGTATAGTTTATATGGCAATTCCGATAATTTGACGAGCGATTTGGAAAATATTTCAACGATTTATAGGATTCCTAGAGATCATTTTATTAGAATATGAGCTCCGTAGCTCATCGGAAAGTTAGTGAAAAAAAGCTCGTTTCTATTGCAATTTTTAAAAATGACAATGACTAAAGAATGCCACCAACACTGATTTTTTTTCGTTTTCTCCATTTTTTTTCTGGAATTAGTAGAACTATTTTGTATTTATTCCAGAATGCAATCGAGAAAAACGGCAAAAATTATGTGGCGAGCATCTTTGAATCATTCTGAGTTATTTGAGGGGCTTAACACAAAAATCACAATAATAATTGAAACGAGAGTTTTTGACCAACTTGCCGATGAGCTACGAGGTTCAAATTTTGGTCAAATGATCTCTAGGTAGCTTCCTATAAGCGCTTAAAATATTTTTCAAGTCGCTCGTCAAACAATGGGACTTTTAAGTGAAAAACCCTGTATAAGAAATATTTATTTTTATTAGAATTATGAAATAATTAATTTGTACTCAAATTCTATCACAAATTTAGATAATTTGTTGATGATTCAGTTAATTTTTAACGAATTATATTGTAAATTAGGTAATTTTAATAGAAATTCTAACTTTAAAATTATACACACTGTATATTCTCGACAGATACGTATCAAATAAATAAAAACATGTTAATTTATTTTATTAACGTTAAGTGACTGTTTAATTTTGATTATAATAAATCCAACCTACTCTAGTTGAACTTGATTTAAATGTCGGAAGTCGATTGAATTTTATATAGTTTATTTAAAAAAATAAATAAATTCAAGGTTGGTAACTATCTTAAAAATTCTTTAATTTAATCAATTTAATTAATTAATATTAATATTTCGAATAATTAAAACTACTTACCAGAATATGAAGATTTTGATGTTTCTAATAATTTAAATGTGAATGGTATATGGACTTTCATCATATTCATTTGTGGTATTCTTGGTGTTACTTGATGGAATGTTGATGGAAATAGAAAATCTTCACCATGCACTCTTAACACCAACATATTTCTGAAGTACAAATACCTAATGACACTTAATTGTAATAATAATCAATCAAAAAAAACAACAATAAAATTAACGAGAAAAACAAACTATTCATAACTATAGATTACAATTAGCACAAAAAATATACAATTACGAGTTTTAATAGAAAAGCTAATAGTTCAATTCATTCATTAACAACAGTGATACGGGTTCATAATTAAATTAAAAAAATAAAAATTAATGGATTTTAGTTAGATTCCCTTATTTTTAAATGACGAAATCTAAGCAGTAACGCGACTTTACTCAACAAATTTCGTAAGATTTTACGTTTTCTTTCGAAAACAAAAACGAAGAGAAGAAATATAGAAAGAAAAGATAACATTTTGATAGTAATTTCAACATCATTTTTGGAGGAATTTTCAATATTTGTCCTCAATTCTATTCCATAATCCTTACATAATCGACAAAACAGGTAAAATTAGTTGTAATATTAGAAATATAACTATTTGTAACGCATCAAAACATTCAAACAAAGAAACAAACTATATTTAATTAAAAGAAAATCAATTAATTATTAAAATAAACGAATAGTGATCAATTAATTAATATTATTGGTGTTGGATTATGTCATAAATTTTTGTGTATTAAACGAATGGAAATTTTATTGAATTCAAATTATTATCATAATCGAACAATAGAATCATTAAATTAATCGATAAGAAATTAGAGTTGAATAATAACAAATTGATTTTCTTATCAAATCAACAATACTTGAATATTGAAATAATTTATATTATTGGAAAAAAATCGGATTAACTCTGGATCGAAACAATTGATTTTCCCAAAAATGGCCAACATAATTCGAAAAATTCCCTAATTATCTCAAATTGGAGTGAATTTCAATTAAATTTCCACCATTCGCATAATTCACATAATCGATATTATCGATTGTATAATAATAATAATAATGAATAAAATTACTGACCTAGTGATGAATAATACCATTGCACAAAAACATAATAAAATAGCCGCTATTGAGAACATATTGGAGAATTCAGCAGCTGAAATTAATAATGTAGTCATTGTCACCATTTATATGTTTGAAACGTTTCATTTAAATTAAAGAAACCGAATTATTCCAATTTAATTTAATAATCAACATAACCAATACACCGACCGATGACAGACTGAGTTCAATTTTTCAAAATATACGTCTTTTAATTCACCGAACCATTCACCAATTTTCTGTTGTTGTTACCAAAAATTGCGTCACGTCGTCACTTTAGATACTTCCAACCTTGGACAATTTTTCAAACAACACCCGATCTATCTCCAATTAAAATCAATCATTTCTTTATTATCACGATCGAGAGATTAAATTGAAAAAAACAACAATAATAACGGTAATAATTTTGATTTATTAACAAGACTTATTGTGAAATAATTGAAATGACAGTGGCGCTGATGTGTCAAAATATACAACTCCAAGGCGTCTAGATCGCTTTATTTGCGCAACTAAACCCGTGTCCATCTAGTGGAATAGAGCAAAACTACTAGAAAAGGCGGCAAATTCGAAAATCGGGCTTTTATTCTTCAATTATTACAATTGTCTTGTGTGTAAAAACAAACCGCTCATATTAATTTGAATAAAAGGCGAAGTAGAGTGAATTTTTTGATAGTTTGGTTATTCTATAGTGTTAGTTAAGCTAATATTCAACAGATAGCGCTCTTTAACAACAGGTAATATGGCCAATTTTTTGGACAAAAAGTACATCAATTTCCTATTTAAAACTATTTGTATTTTTATGATTTTAATTATCGATTAGAATAAACAATAAATTTGAGGTAAGTTTTTTATTTTCTAAAAATTAGCGCTATCTATTTGCGTATTTTTGAAACTACAGAAATGACAGTTTAAATATCGATAAAACAATCAAGTTAACTGTTCTATTATGCTTATTTATTTTTATCAGTTGTTTATTTTGATAACAATTTTCGGAAATTTGTTTAAAACGGCCGAAATGAAATTAGTGTCGGTTAATTTTGAAGTTTACGGTAGAGTACAAGGTATACAATCAATTTTTATAAAATAATAATAAAAATATTATTACATAACTAATTGCAGGTGTCTTTTTTCGCAAGGTATTTATAGTCTTTCGCGTTGTAAAAATCGAATTAATTTGCGTAAATTTTCCAGTATACCCAAGAGGAGGCGGAGAAATTGGGCCTGAGGGGTTGGTGTATGAATACGTCCGCTGGTACAGTCAAAGGGGTGCTTGAGGGTGACAGTAATAAAGTTACAGATATGTAAGTTTTACATATTTTTGATAAATATTCGATTAATATGTTCGTATAGGAAGCAATGGTTACAAAAAGTTGGAAGTCCGAAATCTAGAATTGAAAAAGCCGAATTCCACGGCGAAAAAGAAATCGAATCGTACACTTACGATTCTTTTAGAATTCGACGATGAATCATTATCGGGCTAGAAAATTAATTAAATTATTTGTATTTATTATTTAAAAATAAATAAATTATACAACTAACCACACATTTCTATCTGTCAAACTATTTCCAGTACGTAATCTCGGATTTTCCAGATTTAAATCCGGCAACATTGCACTATAATTACCGTTTATTTTACAAGATGTCACTTTAATTGATATGTTATGCAACCAATAATACAATAATGGGGCGCTAAATTTGAAATTAAATCAACTAGTAATCGTATTTTAAATAAAATGATGTAATATTGGCTTATTTTCAAGATAACAGTAAAATTGATGTTTAATTCATAAGCGACATTGATTTAAATAAAAAAACAACACTTGATGGATTATTTTTAAAGTAACGGATATTTAAAATTTTGGAATACTTCAATGCATGACCTTTATCTTGTTTTCCTTCCTCTTATCAACCTAATCCAATTGTACACGTAAAGTTTATTAACACCGAAAGGATCAATATTTGTTTAAACAATTATCGGCGGTTAATTCTCTCGGATACAGGTGTTTATAAATATCGCTATTTTCAATTGAAATGAATAAAATTGTTAATTTAAAAGTCAATTTTATTTTATCGAAATTGTCACATTGACGGATATTATCGATTTGAAATATTTACAAACTACATAATTAGAAGATAGTGTATTGGAAATAATGGGCGAGATTACGTGAACAATTATGGTAAGTCGTAATGAAATTTATACCTAATTAGTAATTATTTTAACGCTAAATTATTTGGCTAAATATCGTTTATTTGTGTTGGTTAATAAAAAATGTTCTACGCTAAAAACTAGCGGACTTTCTATAATAAGAAGTAAAATAATCAAAGGTTTGTGAGTACCACTCGTTTAGTTTTCGTACAATCTATAAAGAGAAAGTAATAATTCTTGTTTGATTATTGAAAATAATGACAAACTGTTAGTGGTGTTTTTGATAGTGCTAGAAGTCGAAATTTTGTGGTTTTTAATTCGAATTTTGAAAATTCAAACAGGTAAATTTTGCTTCGATCAACGAAAATTGATTGCTAATTTAATTATTGCTCTACAATTTCTTCTTATCGTCACCAATTACTGTACGTTTTTAAAATCGCAACTTTCATTTGAAATTAATAAATAAAAAATTATTACGGATATGTATAAATTATTGCCCATAAAGCGTGACCGACTTTTATGAGTTTTACAATATTGAAATTATTTATAACAATTTTCTATACAGATAGACCAGAGGAAAATCGGATTTTTCCTACTAATACTTTGTTCTATTAAAAATAATTTAAAAGTGATTTTTTCGTTTATTTTGCAGTAGAAAATTCGTTTCTATTTGCATTATTTCTGTCTATAGTCAGTGTTGTAATGGAAAACGACCGGGCTAGTTTTGAATGGGACGTTGGGTATATTTAGGTTAAAATATAATTGCGAATATTTGTTAAATTTCGCACTTTTGTCAATGTTGTTCCCATAATTTATATTTCCTGTTATTGTCGTTATTTGCCTTCGTAGCTGTGAGTTTTCGCTCTTTATCACCGCATGTGAGTATCTGATTTTATTAAAATTGAACATCACAAAGGATTGGTGAATTTTTAGTTTTAAATCCAAGTAAAAATACTTTACTTGGTTAAAGGGCTGGAAAAAGTAGACTTTTCGATAGCGATTTCTTTCAATTTTCACTCAAAACTCAAATTTTTGGGCTTGTTTGAAAGAGCATTTCTAATTTAATACGAGAGATCTTATAGTTGTGGAAATTTTGAGTTATAAATGAAAATCTAGATGCATGTTTTTTCTTATTTTCGCTCATAACTCAGCCAAATTGAAAGAGTTTTCAAATATCTGAGAAATTATCCGATAGGTTCAGCAGTTTTGCGCAAACTTGAGGAAAAATGTACAATTACAAGTTTTGAAAATTCGAGGAATTTCCTAAAATTATAGACAAATTCTTAGCCATTTTCACCGGTTATTTTGCACTAGTTTTTCCAGATTGTACGCATTTTTTTGTTTAAAATTATACTGTTGTTGCCAGAAAAGCTTGTCCATTTCACTAGGAAAATTGTACAGAGAACAACACTACTAATTCAAAGGATCCACAGTTTGAAATTCTCTTTCAAATGAGCCCGGAAACTTGAGTTATCAGTGGAAAATGAAAGAGAAATCGTTTCTCAAATATGTCACTACTAATTGTCAATATTTAGAGTCAGTGGATAGGGTTTTATTGAGGAAAACCTTGACATTTCGGCGGTTTCCACGTTATTAAAGATTCTAATCTCTTGTAAAAGTATTAAACCATTCAAATACAGAACGTTTCATTTTAAAATTTTTGATACAATCTAAAGTTAGAAGAAAATAATCAAAACTATCGATTTTCTTCAATGAAGGCTCAATAGTAGAAATTTCACTTTTTCGATTGCCTCTAGAAGATTTTAGATGTTATCAATCAGGATTCAGGAAAAAGGGAATTAACAAAAAAGCGCAAATACCCGATTTTTAGATCTTGATAAGATTTATCAGTAGAATTTGCTCTAATTATTTTCGCCAAATCACTCTAATTGTTGAATAAACTTTATTACTTTAAAGATGTCCACTGATAAGATCCCCCCTTTGATTTGAATTAAAGAAATGAATGATGAGGAAATAAGTGTAGATATATAAACTACATTACAATGTATACATAGATAGATATATCAAAGTCAATATTGAATACTTTAACTGGATGGAATTCTTAAAATAAAATTTTTTTGTATAGAATTGCCACAATGTTGATAATTGTGTTATCTATTTGTGTGTGTGGTTTAGCTTCCATTTGAAAAACATTCAAAAGTGCTCGAATACACGTTGAAACAAACAGTATTCGTTCAATATGTGGTTGTTAAAGTTCCAATTTCCCAAAATCTATAAATAAAAAATTAAGTGTAAAATGGAGGATTTCCCATTGGATTCTTGTAGTTGTAACCCACAATTCAAATCAACCATGGAGAATACTGTAATTGTTGTTAATAATAATAGAAACAACCCCTAATTGAATTTCAACCAAATTTTTGTTATTTTCCAGATGGAGAATCCATCGTTTGTCAAGGAGAGCAACCACAGCTACAACACAGAATTGAAGACATTATCATCGATTAACAATAACAATAGTAATGATGGTAGTTCTAGTGGTGTTTGTCGTACTGAAATTTGTTCAACAGTAAGACAAAGGTACCCACCACCGGATCTAGGTGGTAGTCCGTGGCAACAATATAAAACATATTGTCTAATTGGTATTATAGTAATTGTAATTTTATGGATAATTATTTATAGTATTTTAGGCCATTTAGAGATTTTGTGATCGTTTTTTAATTAATTAATTGTGTGAGTGTATATTGTTTAATTTTTAAGTGATAATTATAGACTTGAGAACAACAAAATCTTAGGGCTTCCTATTTTATCTTTGTTGAAATTTTCTATATAAATCAACAAAACATTGTAAATTAGTTGTTTTAATAAATAAATATTGCACAATCGCATCTTTGAATGATGTACGTGTAGTGGGAAAAACTAGAATTTAAAATCGTGACTTCAAGGTAATCTTTTTATAATAACATTAAACACACAATTGTTTATACGTCC
Source organism: Hycleus cichorii (assembly GCA_013841215.1). NCBI lineage: Eukaryota > Metazoa > Arthropoda > Insecta > Coleoptera > Meloidae > Hycleus > Hycleus cichorii. The sequence continues at coordinate 55,254 of JACDRQ010000252.1, read as the reverse complement.
AATATACAAATTATAAATCAACAATAATCGATAGATATTTTTTTAAACAATGTTATCAATTTAATATCATCATTATCAAATTAAAACCAAAAATATATAATTGTAGATTAAGTGTGTTGGAAAATACGTCGCCACAAAATGGAAACGAGCAGTACTGAAATTTTAACAAGACGAAGCAATGATGTAAGTTTTAACAATTTAAAAGAGATTATATAATTTGATTTAATTGTAGAATTCACCGCAAATTGAACCGAATATACCCGGAAAAACGAAACAAACCAAACAAATTATTGTCGGTTGGGATAGACAGAAATCGTGGACTTTCCTTGGACTTTCACTTTGTTTCATTGTATGGGCGTGCATCTATTTCCCGTTAATATTGTAATTACTTTCACGGATCAACAAAGACTTATAATAATCGATGCATATTTGTTCAATTGACGCGTGTATTAAATAAATCCTATTTTCTTAATTTGCTTTTTTATAAATCAAATCCGACCCTGTGTCTGTATAACTGGTTGCCTACCATTGATAAATTCTGACAGTTGTCCAGTGATTTTGTGAAAATAAATCAATTTATTAAATAAATTTACTCCAGATTAGTTCTAGTCATGTATCCTGCTTAATTTTGAAGAGACTGTTCAACAAGTGATAAGAATGATAACAGACCGGAATATAGCAATACCAATTATTACGGTTATTGTTTCAATTATTATCAATGTATTTTGTAAGTAGTTTTAATAAATTTACTTATCATGTTTATTGAATAATTGTTTATTTCCTGTTGGATTGTTCAATTTAAAGTACAGTTGAATTTGGTCGTAATCAGTTCGAAAAGTCGTCAAATATTCCCAATAATCGGAATATAGTTGATCGAATTCAACCTGACTCACTAAAATGGGGTCATATACAGGCTGTCTCTAGATAATTGAAATTCGGATAGATTTTTATCAAGTAGGCTGTTATATCTATAATTTTGTTTCAAAATTCTAATCAATTATAACTTTCTAAAAATTTTATAACAATTTTAGGCGTTTTTTCGGCTAAATTACCCATTTTTCTTCCAAATTCACAAATTTAACAAAGTTTCCAAAGGAGCGACCATTTTTGTGGGGAATCTTCCAATTAGTCTAGATTTTAGCAAATTTTGGCCCTATTTCTATCTATATGGCCCTTTTATCACTCTATGGGGCAATTTTTAAAGAAACCGAACTTATAGTAAATCTAGGGATGTAGTAAAAAGCGGTGAATTTGACAGGAAATTACAATAAACACTAATAAACTTATAGTACACAAAAAATAGCAATAAAACGTAATAAAAATCAACAAAAATAAAGTCCAAAGTCTTTTGAAACAAAATTTATTAGAAATAAGAAAAAAATGATTACAAACATAAAATTTAAAGTTCAATTGTTGATCTACAAACAAACGAGTATCGTTTAGTTCCTCAATATTACCAACGTAAGGATTTAAATTGTACTATACGTTTCTCTAATAAAAGTTACTAGTCCTTGAATTAGAAGGTTGGCAACAAATTCAAAACTTTCTACTACATGAGTGGATTTACTATACTAGTTTTATGTCTATTGAACGGAGATTTGATACTTTTTGAACACTTGAAGGATAATTATGACCAAATTCCGTTGTAATTGGAATAAATAAAGAATTAAGATGCATTAAAATAACTTAGGTCGTGATATAACTGGCATTAATAGTGCTCCACTAAACACTTCGATTTGGGGTTTACCAAAAACGACACCATGGCCAGCTTTGGGTCCTATAGGGTCAAATAATCCCGTCCAACAACCGACATGGGTTAGACCAAATAATAACAATAATTACAATTATAACAATAATAATAGGGCTAGAACTAGTCAAGTAAATCGTGCTACAGGGCCAACGAATCAACAAATTGCTACAAATCTTAATGTAACTGATGACGAATTAAGGGAATTTAGTGAAATTTTATTGACAAAAGACCAGAATAATGCTGCCAGATTTATAATTGTGAATTATCAAGGCAGGACAACATCAAGATCGGAAAACGATGAAGCACCATTACCGTAAGATTTAACACTTCAATGTTTCTGTATATTTCAAATTAAATTTCGAAGGTTATTGACAATTAATCAAGAAACTTATCAAATTCCGACAATATCGAAGATGATCCAACTTTACGACAATTACATCGTCTTCACCAATACAAGTGAGGATTATTCGCCGCAAGAACGCACCGAAGAGAACCACCTATTGGAGGCTGTACTACAAACACCGATCATGCAATTTACTCGAAATTTTCTGATACAAAAAGGTGGTTAGTTTGGTTAAAATGGCAAATTTTTAATTGTTTATTTTAGGCAAACTAGGCCAAGATCCGCGACAATTCCACGATAAATTACGCGAAATTTGGTTCAATATGTACGCCCGTGGTGGTCGTCGGGTCGGCTCCAGCGGCTTCGAGCACGTTTTCCTCGCCGAAATCAGGAATAACCAAGTGTCCGGCCTGCATAATTGGCTGTATTTCAACCAAGAAGAACAACGAAACAACGCCAACTATCTCGGGTATCTCAAAACGATCGATTTGGGCAATGTATCAGCGATTTGGTTGATCATTCGACCGGGTTAATCGAAATTTGTTGCAGAAGGGCGCAATTTTGAAGCATCATTTCAAATTTTGCGGCATCGATAAACCGGTTGGTTCGATGTTTATCGGTACGAGTCCGGAGTTGGAAATGGCTTTGTATACGACTTGTTTTCTGCTGAGGGCCGATCATATTTGTCCGTTGAAAATGAATGGTCATCGTTTTGTTATAAGAACGTTTACTTACCGGTATCGCGGTAAGGATATGATAGGTAGCGCCTTTCCGGAAATTTAGTATTGTTAATTATAATTGTAGAAAATAAAACTAATTACTAGATTTTTGTTATTCCTTATACTAAAATATAGTAGTATCTAAACAAATCTAAACGAGAATTACATAAATAGAGATAAAGGCGTATCTTTGTGATAAATATACGCATCTCTGCTAGAGGTCAAAACATCGAAAGTTCAATTAGTTCCAACAACAAATTTTTGAGTATTCTCCGTTTTAATCGCACTGAATTAACCAAAAAATGTACTTAAAATTGTGTAAATTACACCTGAATCGTAACCAAATTAAATTAGCAAATTATATTCGCAACTATCACAGTGATAGAGTGTTTGGTTTTACGGCAAAATCGAAAAGTTCTTATCTCGGTAAGATTGACACATGTAAAAATTTCCATTAACCCAATTCGATTGTAGTACCTGATCAAGTATTGGAAAATCGAAATAGATTTAGTAATTTCTATCGGTTAGTTGAAGCTTATCGGAAATATGCCCACAAAACGGCCAACATCAACCCAGTATGTTTCACCAAACAAACCAGGTAATTTTCTAGTTAATTATAATCGAGGAATTATAAGATTTATTGCAGTATTTTACCGCAACTCAATTGGAGAAATTACGGCCTAAAAGACGACGAAATTGTCAAATTTAACGGGATTATAAATAACGGAAACGATGATGGAACAATTCTAGAAGCTGTCGAGTTTCTCGATCAAATCTACAATAAAACCGCCGGTGTAGAATTCACCCATTTAGAAGTAACAATCGAAAATTAAACGAATAAATACCACAAAACGATGTTTCAGGACGAGGAGGAGATCGAATGGTTTGCCACAAGAATCGAAGAAATCATACCGCAACCGTTGGACAACGAAACGAAATTGTCGATAGTTACCGAAATGTTGAAATCGCAAAATTTCGATAATTATCTGGCCAATAAATTCCCCGGCGTTAAACGGTACGGCGGCGAAGGTGCCGAAAGTATGATGGCGTTCTTTCGCAAATTCTTCGAGTTATCAATTGCGGACAATTTGGAACAAATTGTTGTTGCAATGCCGCACCGTGGACGATTAAATCTGTTAACCGGCATGCTGAATTTCCGGCCGATTAAGATTTTTGCTAAACTAAACGGAAAATCGGATTTCCCAACGAAATATCAAGTTACCGGCGATGTTTTGAGCCATTTTAGTGAGTAATTTCGATAGAATTCGAATTTTTATTAATTTTTGTATTAATTGAAGTCTCCTCGACTGATTTAAGCCACAATGATAAGAATTTACATGTTACAATGTTGTATAATCCGTCACATTTAGAAGTAGTGAATCCGGTATCAATGGGTAAGACTCGTGCTAAACAACTGGCAACAAAAGATGGAGATTATAGCGAAAATTCGCTGAATTGGTCTGATAAAATATTGAATTTACAAGTCCACGGCGATGCGGCAATAATCGGACAAGGCGTCAATCAGGAATGTTTAGCTTTATCGAATACGCCCCATTTTAATATCGGCGGCACTATACATCTAGTCGTTAACAACCAAGTAGGCTTCACCACACCCTCAGATCGGGGCCGATCGTCGCGTTATTGTACCGATCTAGCCAAAATGATCTCATCGCCTGTAATCCACGTGAACGGCGATGATCCCGAGATGGTATCGAAAATGACCCAATTAACATTCGAATATCAACGACGATTCCGTAAGGATATCTTTCTCGATTTGAATTGTTACCGACAATGGGGACACAACGAGATGGACGATCCGACAATAACCAATCCGGCATTGTATAGAATGATCAAAAATCGCGATACAATCCCGAATAAATACGCGAAAAAATTGATAGATGATGGTGTTTTAACCGAGGAATACAGGCGCGATATTATAAAATCGCACACGAATTGGTTGAATGAACATCTGAAAATTGTCGATAAATACGAGCCGGAAGTATTAATTTTTAATATTTCTAAACAACTAATTAAACACGAATTATTTAGGATGTTTTCTTCAAGAAACAATGGTCGGGTATTGGTCAAGCTGAAGAAAACGTCACCACTTGGGATACGGGGATCGATATAGATTTGATGACGTTTATCGGGGGCCGTTCTGTTATCTACCCCCAAGATTTTGTAAGCCGCCCTATACTAAATAATCGTAAATTAATTGTAAAACCAACAGAATATCCACCCGAATTTGCTAAAAACGCACATAAAACCACGCCTGAACCGCATCGCAGAAGGCGCGAGTATTGATTGGGCTACCGCTGAAGCTCTAGCTATCGGATCACTACTCTATGAAGGTGATATTTCTAATAAACCCTAAATAAACCAATTTTAACGACAATTACAGGCCATAACGTGAGGATTAGCGGACAGGACGTGGGTCGGGGCACCTTTTCTCACCGGCATGTAATGTTAGTTGACCAAGAAACAAACCAAACGTACATCCCTTTGAATAATTTACACAACAATCAAACGGGATTTTTAGAAGTCGCCAATAGTATTCTATCGGAAGAGGCCGTATTGGGCTATGAGTACGGTATGAGTGTTGAGAATCCGGATAATTTGGTGATTTGGGAGGCGCAATTCGGTGATTTCTTCAACGGCGCGCAGATCATCTTCGACACATTCATAACAACAGGCGAAGGTGTACTTCTAATTGTTGTATCTGTTGATTAGAAATTATAATTGTAGATAAATGGTTATGGAGTAGTGGTTTAGTTGTGCTCTTACCGCACGGCTATGACGGTGCCGGTCCCGAGCACAGTTCTTCGCGTATCGAACGCTTCCTCCAGTTAACCAATTCAAATGAGGCTAAAGTCGATGGGGATAATATTAATATGGAAGTTTGCCAACCCAGTACACCGGCTCAATATTTCCATTTATTACGCCGACAAATCGTGCGCAATTATCGTAAACCGTTAATTATAATCGCACCAAAGACTCTATTACGTTTATCTGATTGTGTATCGAAATTCTCTGAAATGACACCAAAAACAACATACCAACCTGTTATTGGCGATTGTACGGATATTGATCCGATACGTATTGAACGAGTATTGTTGACATCGGGTAAACATTATTATACGTTGAATGAGAAACGGAATTCGTTGAATAACAAAGATACGGCTATTATTCGATTAGAATCGTATTGTCCGTTTCCGACGTTGTTTCTACAACAGGAAATTGCCAAATTCCCTAATGCTAAAGGTAATAGAACAATTAAAAGTACAAATTAGCGTGTAAATAATTCGATTGTAGTGTTCGTTTGGTGCCAGGAAGAGCCGCGAAATATGGGCGCTTGGACGTTTATCAAGCCACGCTTCCAGAACCTAATCGGGAGACAAGTAATTATAACAAGGGGGTGACACCATTGGCCGTTTCAGTTTTTCAAATGTACTTGAATTTCAGGAATTTCGACACAATTTTTCTTTACATGGTCAGATTTCCATTAGTTCTCTCCCTGAAAGTGTCTAGTCTAGCCGGCTATGACTTAATTATTCGCCTAAAGAACTACAAAGAAGGCTTAGAAAAATGACATTACCTGTCATATTTGAGGTTAATAATAAATATTTTACATGATTTTTTCAGCAATTTCAGGCAATTTTACACAAAAAAAGAACCTAATTAGTTTTGATTTAATTAATTATCAATTTTTTCTATTATTTTTCATTGAAAAAAATCTAAAAATAATTATTTAGATGTCAATTGGGACAATTGAAAATCGTTCGCTAAGCCTCCTATGTTTTTGTTTTATTTTTCAGGAGAAAATTTAGTTTAAACCGAAAATTTTAAATAACTGAAAATTATCAGGTAGGTATAGGGAATGCTGATATAATTCGATGCAGAATTTTTTCCTCTCCAACCCTGTAAAGAAAAATAAGTTCCATTTAAAAGAAGGAAAATGTAATTTTATTAACACTCCCGCTGAAAGCATCGAGTCTAGTGGCCTACGACTTAATAATTAACCTAAAGAAATGCAAAGAAGGCTTAGAAAAATGACATTAACTGTCATGTTTGAGGTTGACAATAAATATTTTATATGATTTTTTCAGTAATTTCAGCCATTTTACACAAAAAAGAGAATCCAATTAATTTGATTTAATTAATTATCAATTTCTTCTATTATTTTCCATTTAAGAAAACCCAAAAATAATTATTTAGACGTCATTTGTGACAATTGAACGTTATTTGCCAAGCCACCTGTGTTTTAGAATTTTTTCAGGGGAAAATTTAGTTTAAACTGAAAATTTTAAATAACTGAAAAATTATCAGATAGGTATAGAGAATGTTGGTATAATTCGATGCAGAATTCTTTCCTCTATCTAACCCTATGAAGAAAAATAAGTTCCATTTAAAATAAGAAACATATTACGGTTCCAAAGTAGCTGAATGAGAGCTACTGAAATTTTACAAAATTTTACCTGAAATTCGTAACTTAGACTATTCAGATTGCAAATTTTGTTTGTCTGTAGCAATAGTTTCAAAGATACGGATTTTTTATGATACTTCAGATAGTGGAAATTCCTGAAACAAATTTGAAAAACTTCCAACGGCCCATCGTCGGAACTCCAGTATAATTCAATATTTGTTGTTTTAGATTAAATATTGCGGACGTCCAACACAAGCAGCCCCGGCTGTCGGTATAGGGAAAGTCCACCTACAACAAGTTGACGATATTACAACAAAACCGTTCACAATCAAACATTATAATCAGGTTTAATTCGTTATCAAATCAAATAAAATTAGCCATATACTTTTTTTATATAATAATAATAATGTACACAGTACAATACAGTGCTAGCTATCTACGAAATGTTCCTTTTTTGTCAGTTGATCTATAAGCCTGACAGTTACGTTAATACTTACTGGCTAACTTAAATTTTAGAATTAGTTTTATAATTAATCATATTTATATGTATGTATATAATAGAAAAAGGACAGTATATTACAAATATGATATACACAGACATCAGTCATATCAAAACATAAATATTGATTAACAGTTTTCCCTTTAAATTGTTTTATAAATTGAGTTAGAGGAAAATCAAAAAGTAGCAAACAGTGAATTCTTATAAATTAATTAATTAAATGGAATTTCGTAATTATAGCTAATATTAAAAAAAATCAAATTTACCGTTATTATTAATTATTATTACTTTTTATACAAATCACAATACCAATAAATCGTTGCACTTCATCAGAATTTCTTCCGAAATCGAGAAGAAAATTAACCGCGGCAAGAAATCGTAAAGTTCTCCTAAATCGGCTACAAATCTACACAATCAGTCAACGTAAGAAAATGGTATCAAAAAGAATTACTATCTCTTACATTATTTTTTTGTAAGTTTTTAACTTTTAATTATCTATGGGTAGTTTCAATTCATCTAATTTAGTTTGATAATGTGAATATGGCACCAGTTTTTCATTTTTTTTTGTTAATTAATAGAAAAGAATCGAAAGAACTGCACTTTACATTGTTGTATCTCCTATACAATATTTAACAGTTGTGGCGAATTTACGAAATAAATATTGAAAGCTCTCGGTTAAATTGCTGATATAACAAAAAAATTATTTACAAACTTACAATCTATCAACCAATTTCAACTAATTTCACCCTCTCAAATTATTCGAATTGGAATACTGATTCATTTAATTATTGTTTCGAATGCCGTACCGTTGTTTTAGAAACAATTAAAATTATAAAACATTCAAAAATTTCTCAACACTTATCACACAACCTCGCTCGTATTTACAAATTTGTCTCAATTTTAAAGCTATTTTCAATAATACATAAAATGATGATGATGATGAAAATTTGAATGGCGAAAATACGCGAAATTATAACCCATTTCGTCCGTTTTGAAGCATTTTGGGGGTTTTTGAAACCTAATCACAATCACAGAACTAGTTGAACACAAATGTTAAAGTAAAATATCCCAACAAATAATAATATAACAAAATATACAACAATTTTTCTATAAATATAAATATAATGTTAAATCAATTTTCCTTCAAATTAAATTTATATTTATTACATTTCTTTATATAATAGAGAGTAATTCCGGCTATAATTTCTCGTATTTCCCCCGCAATTAATCTAAATAATAAATAATTAAAAAATAAATTTAACAAGTAACTTAATAAGTGTAAACTTAAAACAATATCAATCTAACAATTAAATTCTGTACAATCCTTATTTTAATAACATACTCTAATTTCATTGATTTCATCTCAATTTTAATTGTGAAAATTGTACCCAAATTGAGTTCAAAAATTACGACAGTATTGCTCTAAATTCTATGGTGCATTATTTGAATCAATTTAAAATCAACGAATTTACTGTAAATTAATTGAAAGCAAAATTTGTGTAACAATTTTTTTTGGTTAATTGGAAGCGCCTGCATTTGATTGTCCTAACTCTAATTGTGGAGTTGTAGTTAACTGATCAGTCGTGCGGTAATATTGCTAAGCTGTTGTTACTGCTAGTTGTTTGTTTTTAAAGATGTTTTACATTAATTTTATTTTGTGCAAAACACTTACAAATTTAATATTTATATGTTAAAGTCTTCTGAACACTTGTCTTGTCCATTTGATTTTTGTATTATAAATAAATAAATTAAAAATTAGTGGTACATTATATAGAGATACTTGTTGTTTTAGTTTACCATAAGTGTATGAGATTCCATTGGTGCAGCTGAATCGTACAGAGTATCAGTATCTTGAGTAGGTTCCCCTTGTAATTGGCACTGATTTGTTAGGGTACCAGCACCACAATCACAGAAGAATCTGTAATAATTTTATTATAACATAATTCTCGATTATATGTTGATTAAATTTACCTATCGTGCCTGATGAATTCGACATCGTGTCCAGCATGACAAGTTTTAATACAATTAACACAAATTGCATTACGATCGGTAGTATTGCATGTTTGACAACGGTAGAAATCATGCATTGGAAACGATGTATAACTGGATATTTTATAAAGACATTGTCCATTGGCTACGGCTTTTTCGACAGCATCTTGATTGTTGAAGATTTTATTACCACGAACAATCGGTTGTACACCACTAGCTAAACATAAACCACCAAAACGATTATTAAATATTTGATTTGATTCTAATGTGGCTGTAGCATTATTTGTTATTTCAACACCAGCAGCTAGACCATCAAATATACGATTACGTCTCAATATTGGATGACTTTGTGTTGATATTAATACACCAGCTTGGGCATTTCTAAATATATCATTCTCTTCTAATATACCTTTACCACCATTAAATATACAAATACCACCATCACGACCGTCAAAGATTTTATTACGTTTCAATGTCGGATTTGAATCGGTTTTAATCCAAACACCAGCCATAGCATTATCGAAAATTTCATTCTGTTCTAATAGACCTAAACCACCATTATAGACTAATACACCACCATTTTGTCCACCCCATATTTTATTACCGCGAATAACTGGATTACTACCAGTACGTATTTGTACACCCGAATATAGATGATTGAATATATCATTATCTTCAAGTTTACCATGGCCGTTATCGTAAAAATAAACACCAACTTGTTTACCAGAATGGATACGATTGCGTCTTAATACTGGCGAACTACCAGTTGTTATCCACACACCAGCTAATGTATTTGCATAAACTTCATTCTCTTCAATTAAACCTTGACCTTTTTCATGTACATAAATACCACCATGTTGTCCATGATGGATTTTATTATGGCGCACAATTGGATCACTATTAGTCCTTATTTGTATACCGGCTAATGCATTACCGTAAATATTATTATGTTCAATTAAACCACGTCCTTCACCAAATATATAAACACCACCTTGATGGCCATTATAAATTTCATTTCTTCGTATTGTCGGATTACTATTTGATGTTATCCAAACGCCAGCGAAATTATTTGAATGGATTTTATTATCGATAAATTGACCTAAACCGTTCTCGTGAACGTAGATGCCACCAGTTTGTCCATGATGGATTTCACATTGGACTACTGTTGGATTTGCACCTGCCTTCACTTCAAAACCGGCTATTCGATTATTGTGGATATCGTTCGCTTCAAAATAACCCTAAATCAAGAAAATTACACAATTAAAACATTGAAAATTAAATTATTTCATTGATTTTTATTAGAGATGTTACGCCATAATATAATTTGTTAATTTTCCAGAAAACTAACAAGCTTACCGGAAAATTCCTAAGATATTTGGAGTTTTGCTATATATAGTGAAAATCATTGAAAAATTTAGAATATTTGCCAAATAGGGACAAATATGAAAAAATTAATGCCAGACATGCCCCACGATTGTTCTCTGTAATTTAGAATTTAGATGGTTTTCAAAATAGAAAACTTTCGTGCATTCTTATTGAAATAATCTTTCTAATGCTTGTAAATTCATTGAAATATCTCATGAAATAAGCAAGATATCGATGATTAAAAACTGGTATTTTTAGAACGCCGAATCAACGAAAAAAATGTAATGTAGACCTCCAAATTTTTGTGAATTTCCCGGAAAACTAACAAAACTAGTGAAAAATTTCTTGTAGACTTGAAAAACTCTTCCAATTTGCTACATTTAGTTGAAAAATCATTGAAATTTTGATAATATTCACAAAGTTATAGGATCAAATCTGATTTTTTTTAACAAAACAAATGCTTCAAGATTGTGCACTGTAACCCAGAATTCAATCAGCATTTTCCAATACAAAAAAACCCTTTAAATACTCCTTAAAGTGCTCTTTCTAATGTTGCTATATTCACTGTAATATGTTATCAAACAAGCGAATTATCGATGATTAAAATTTTACAATATTTGAAATCTGAAACGGAAATATAAATGTCTTGTAGACCTTCAAGTTTCTGTTAATTTTCTGAAAAATTAGAGAATTTCATGGAGATTTAAAAAGCCCTTTCAAATTGTTAAAAATTTTGAGAAAATCATTGAAAATCGATAATATTTACGAAGTTATCGAGGAAAATGTGAAAAAATAAAAAACTCAGATTATCACTAACTCAGAATTAAATCGGAATTAAAATTAAAATACTGCTTCTAATAATGACTCGTTACAATATTCAAACAAGCGAGATATCGATTATTAAATTGAACAAAAATATGTCATGTGAATCCTCCAGTTTCGGAAAAACTAACAAATCTATTGGAGAATTTCTTGGAAATTTGAAAAGCCCATTCAAACTGCTATAAATTTTGAAAAAATCATTGAAAAATCGATCATATTTACTGAGTTATAAAGTATGAAAAAATCGTAAGAAACATACTCGCAGATTATCTCGTTTAACTCGAAATTCAATCGGAATTTTCCAAAATAAAATGCTCCTTGACTCGTTACAATATAACATCAAACAAGCGAGATATCGATTTTTTTAAATTAATCGAATATAGCCGCATTATGGGCGGAAACAGAACTCTTAGAACTTGCAGAAATCCGTAACATCTCTAATATTTAAATAAAAAAATATACCATTCCACTATCAAATGTGAATATTCCCACATCTCTACCATGATGGATATGATTACGGCGCATAATTGGATTAGCATTATTCTTCACCCATATACCAGCCAATGCATTACGACTAATTTCGTTATCTTCATAGGTACCTTGAGCAAAATCGGTCACATATAGACCAACATTTTCACAATCACTGATATCACAATGACGGATTGTTGGATTTGCTCCGGCGCCACTTACACAAACTGCTGCTCCAACTGAAATCAAGAAAAATTAATAAAATTCAATTAAACCAGTAGTAGAAATAAAGTAATATCAATCTTTTGACCTTAAAATTTGATATTTGTAAAGTAGTGTAATTTCATCTCAATTTCGGTATCTTTTACAAATTCTATTTACACTAAAATATAATTTTTTTGATATCTCACCTACTGAAGTACTCCTAATGATACAATGATCAATTGTTGGACTACAATTTTCACCAACTTCTAAACAATAATGTTTATGATGTGGTACAGTTGATGTAACATCAGGTGAGAATTTTAATGTTAAATGACCACAATATGCATTTTTAGCACCTTCAACAAACATAACAGTCGATTCAGATTCACGTTCTAATATAACAGATTCAGCAACATTTCCAGGTGCTGCACCAATTAATGCAATATCAGAATCATCAATAACCAAAAATTCACCACGATAAGTACCAGCATGTAAAAATATCAATGCACCTTGATTTGTATTCGTACCATTCTCATTTAATGTACTATTTGTTGTATTAATATTACTATTATTGTTGTTATTATTACTAATATTATTAGTATTAGTATTACTAGTATTGTTACCATTATTATTATTGTTGTTGTTGTTGTTGTTGTTATTACTACGTTCATCAGCATAGTCTAGAGCAGCTTGAATTGTATTAAAATAGACAATATTGCGACCTTTAAATGTTAAATCTTGATAACCAGGTCTAACGTGTATGCCGCGATATAATTGTCTAAATGATTCTTTCCATGGATTTGTTAAATCGGACTCTTCAGGACTTACAAATTCAAAACGACACGGTCCTGGATTAAATAATGGTAAATCATATTCGTAAACATTTTGATATAGACGTTTCCATATTTCTGTATCATTAGCAATTGCTTGAAAACGTTTACATACTTGACTAACACGACATAAATCTTGTTCTAATAAATAATTGAAAATTGTGAGCAATACTTCATCCGGCAATTCATATTGTAAATAATGAGCAGCCGTATTTGTACAATCTACAAAATTGACAATATTTAGAATTAATGAATAATTTTGTAAACAGGGTGGGTCTAGAAGTTGGCCTATTCAAACCATATTGAATCAACCCCCGGTATATTTTTATTGCATATTACGATTATGCTGAAATTAAAGGACTTTGATAACATGACTTGTTCTAAAAATTCAAGTATTAGTGTTTTATTAAAAAACCCATATCTCGAAATTTGTAACGCAAATAGTTCAATTTGAATTTTATAGAACTGAATTATCTTTCAGTATTTAGCTAAAATCAACAAATATCTTAAGATTTTCAATTCAACAGTAAAACATAGTAGGCTTAGCGAAACAACTCTGTCACAATTAACACTTGAATAAATAATTATTTTTAGATTTATTTAATGAAAAAACAATAGAAGAAATTTAGAATTAATTAAATTAAAATAATTTGGGCTCGGTTTTCCATGAAGCATTCGCTGAAATCGCTGAAAAAATATGTAAAGTAATCCAACATAACCTCAAATGTCACAGTTAATGTCAATTTGCTAGGCCTTCTATGCATTTTTTTGTAGGCGAATTATAGTCATACGCGACTAGACTTTCAAATAAACAGAAAAATTAATGTAAACTGAAAATTCTAAATAACTGAAAAACTATTACAGTTAGGTTTAGGGAATGTTAATACAGTTCGATAGAGAATTGTCTCTATCCAATCAAATAAAGAAAAATATGGTGTTCCATTTTAAATAACAGATATGACGGTTTGAAAATTGCCTGAAATTAAATTAAATTTCAGCCAAGCCATGAAAGATAATCCAATTCTGTAAAATTTGGTAGAAAGTACATTATTTATACTACTGAAAATCTAAATTGGTTAATCAATTATTTGGAATATTAATTTCAAAAACATCAATTTTAGCATACTATTCCATTTAAAATATGAAAGTAGGGTGTATTAACCCATGTACTGAAAATTATAGTTCAAATATCGAATTTTAGAACTTGTACTTGTAATAGGCCAACCACCGGGCTCACCCTATTGGTTTAAAATTTACTTTCATATGAAGCAGAGCATGTTCGTCTTGGACGTTTTCTAGCTGGAAGCATAACAGATGTATATCCTTGAGCTGGTGCTGTTGGTGTAGCCGGTGATGTTGGTGAACCAGCCGTTGCCGCACTTGTACTAGGTCCTGGACCATTATCATGATGGGACGGAGACTTACGTCGTAAATCATATGGTGAATGATGTGTGGGTATAGCACCACCGCCATTAGCACCACCACCACCATTATTATTATTATTACTACTACCATTATTACCATTATTTCCACTACTACTATTATTACCACCATTACTAGTACCAGGCGCTAGAGCTGATGATGACGGC
The DNA here is from genome assembly GCA_013841215.1 of Hycleus cichorii. NCBI lineage: Eukaryota > Metazoa > Arthropoda > Insecta > Coleoptera > Meloidae > Hycleus > Hycleus cichorii. The sequence goes on along the minus strand of JACDRQ010000252.1, from coordinate 40,253 downwards.
CCACCACCAGCTGGTGCTGCGGCTGTTGGTGCTGGAATGTTTTGATTTGGAACTGGACAGGATGGTTCACATGGTTCGGCTGAAATCAACAATAATAATCAATTTAACGTTTTAATAATGGGTCGATTTTATTGTGAATGTATCCCAGGTATTTTTGTTGGGGGAATATGTGCGATATAAATTCGGCATCTGCACATATGCCAGGTAAAGATTCTTGAATCGATTTCAATGTTTCCTTTTTTATATTCATCTAGGTGTTTATTAATATTTTACGTTAAAAAAAAATTGAGAATTTAGCGAAATTTCGAGCGATATTGACCTTTATCTAATCAGTTCAAAATTAATTGTGTAACAATCTAAACAAAACATAAACAAATAATTGTGATATTTGAACAATTTTAATTGGATTTTTACAATTTAAAATCGCTTTGTGGGGCTTGATTAGACGTGGAATTTTTTAGAAAATTGAGCTTGTTGGCTTTATTTTTGATAAGTTTTTGTAATTTTTAAAACAACCGAGACATATTGATGGGAATTTTTCTGTGTATAAAGAGAGAGCTATTTGACAATTTACCCGAGCCCGTCCCATATATCCACATGAATTTCTCTACAAATACACATATCGACGCACACAAACGAGAAAAACGAACAATTTAGAAATCAATAAGCCCCATATTGGGGCCTCCTTCATTTGTAATATTAATAAACCGTTTCATGTGCTAGAAAAGCAGCAGTTTCGGGTCGTTGCGACTTATATCCAATCTGTCGGTTATTTATTGTTGTAAATCGTGGATTTTTCAACTTACCGGACGTCGTCCGGGATGGTGTCGGTATACGATTAGCTCCTTTCCTGCGGGACCTCCTAACATACGACCTGGAGGCCGTAAATGAGGCGCTTGGCATTTTGTTCACAACACTCACACACACACTCACACTCACTCACTCACTCGTCCACACAAACACCCGATTTCCACTTAAAACACAATTTAATTAAGAAACCTCCGAAATTCTCCCAATTTTGTCGATTTCTTTATTGAATTTCTCTTGTGTTTCTTTTGTGGTGCTGTTAAACAAAGGAGACACTGGCACCAACACTGGCGGCCATATTCACTGTTCCCCCCACTCGAAACTAGACTTGGTAATATCGTCCGGCCAATCGAATAACGATTTTCAGTGTCATGTGACCTGGTGTTCACAAGTTAAAATGTCAAAATGGTGCAGGATTTCTATCAAATCTTCAATTGTTCTCAATCTATATTATTATGTTTATTATTATCAGTAGTTTATGTGGCCAGTTTGCATATATGGAAATCACCGCATAATAGGTAAATTCGCATCCTCACCCCTTTGTCTCAACGAATTAATTTCCACCCTTCAAAAATATTTTCGTATACGGTATATGGAACGGTGATGACAGAGACAGGAGTAGACGTAACGATATGATATGCCGCCGACCTCTTTACGTCTCTTTCACCCGCAGCTGTCTAGACTCCAATCGGTTGTCTCTGTTTTTCAACATGTATATGTGCGAGACGGAGAATAAAAAGAATTCCTAATTTATTATTGAAGAATATTCACCCCAAACTTGAACCGGTAATCGAGCTGCCACCGGCCAAAAGTCTCCTCTTTTTTTAAATCTCCAGCCTCGTCTTCTTCATTATAGAAGAACAGAAAAAGAGCATGCAATCCGAATTTGAATGAACCTAGATTCTTTGTAAATAATTCATTTTATATTATCCGATTTACTATTATTGTTCCTATTTTTTTTGTTTCTTTTATTTTACAGGGATCATCCAACAACGATCAAGAAACGGTTTATTAGCGTTTTCTTTATGCTGTTTATAGCACCATGTTTTCTCTATATTGGAATTGATAGGAGGATTTTAGAAAAGGTGATTCTACAAATAAAACAAAATACAAGGTGTATAACGCTATTTAATTACAAGTCGTAACTTAGTTCATTTGGTCTTTGTTTCCATAGAAACACAAGCACTAAGCTACGTCTACCATTTACATAAATAGCGGACACCCTGTATAAAAACTGTTATATAACCAATTTATGTGTAAATATTCATCTAATTGAAATTTTCTACACGTTTCTATCATATAAATTCACGTTTTTATCTACGTTCAAATAGTAAAATCGGTATTTCAAACTGCCGCCCTCGTCTAAATGTAGCCCCTTTCGCAGAGTCAACGTATACTCGATCGAATTTTTCGCAACGAATTTTGGACAATTTCCAAACGACCATCACTTTCGTTACCTTTAATCATTTGAAAAAGAAATCGAATACAACCTACGTACCTAAATTCATGGCCAACGATTTTATCAATACTCTTAGAGTTGGATCAAATATAGAAAATTTTGTGTGAATCTTTCGAAAATTATAACGATTGTAGCTAGAAATTGGCCTTTTGTACGTAAATACATTAAACCTTAAATTTAGTGAATTGTGAATTAATCTACGACACTACTAATCAACTGGTAAATTATCGTTTATAATACTCATTGAAGGCGGCAAATTTAAATAAACAATAATAATACACAAAAAACACCAATAAAAAGTTTGAAAATTTGAGGTTATATTGTTTTATAAACAAACGAATATCGTTGGTTCATCAGTATCACTAACTTAAGGATACAAATTTTACCATACGTTTCCATATAAATGTTATTAGTCCTTGAACTATAAAGTTGGCAACAAATTCAAAATTTTATGATTTCTTATGCAGTATCGCAGCTATTTGAAAAATATGCAACAAATCTGGTCCAATTGGAATAAAGCTACGACACTGTGTGTTAAAAACCTGGCCATTATCGTTTTCATTAAGTAATTTGGTGCTATAATTCGATAATAAAATCGATATTGGGGCAGGTCGTGTTCTACGTTTTGTTTGGGTTTTTTTAGTAAAGACTTCAAAGAATTCTATAATTTTTTTCATGGAAATACAGCATTAATGTTGATTTATTGCTATTTAGATAGTTTATCGTTCAATAAAAACAATGATAGAGTTATCTGTATTGTTAGTAAATAAAAATAAATATATAACGTAATAGTCGCTACTGGTGTTGTTTTTCTGAGAAACAAGATTTCTTGTTGAATCTTTATTTATTATTGGAAAAAATTCAATACAATCGGAGATAATTCTATTTCTTTGATGTCTATAAAAATTCGTTATTGTTTCAGGTAACTATTTATGAGATATTAGGGCTGAAATCTCGAGGAATATGCCAGGCGTTTGTGATGCCATTATTTTTAACAATGATCCTATTCTTAGGACCATTAGCCATGAAGGCTCATAACGGTTTATTAAAACTATATACAGGTATTCCAATTATGAAATTTTTAATGGTGATAATAGCAACTATTTTTAGAGCCAATGTATTGGGTGCATAATTGGAAGAATTTGCATTGGATACGTAACCATATCGTTGCACCGTTATCAGAGGAATTCACATATAGAAGTTGTATGTTGCCATTATTGTTACAATATTTCCCACCGTTAACGTCGGTCTTTATATGTCCCCTATTTTTCGGTGTAGGTAAGAAATTATACGAATTTTGATACCTGGCATCGATTTTTATTCAAATATTGAAAATAGCACATTTCCATCATATGCAAGAACGTATTAAATATGGAATGACAATGGAGATGGCATTTAAAATTGCATGTTTCCAATTCATTTATACAACACTATTCGGAATATATTCAGCGTATTTGTTTTATAGAACTGGCCATTTTGTATCAACGGTTGTTGTGCATGCGTTCTGTAATCATATGGGATTCCCCGATATTAATGAAGTTTTATTGTACAAAGGCACGGAGAGGAATTTTATAATTTTGTTGTTTTTTATCGGATTCGTATCTTGGTGTTTACTGTTAAATCCACTAACCGAACCTAGTTGGTATTATAATAATCAACCTTGGTATAAAGACTTTGAATAAATCGTAGCTACTTAATATTAACATTTGTGATATTCATCAGGTAAACGAATTTTATATTGCTTGGAATTTAAGACAGAATTGCTCAAAATTCTATTGTTAATAAATATTAAGCGTAAATTTTAATTAAATCCATTGTTAATTTGAAATTTTTATCATTCTGTTGTTTGTTAAGTCAAGACTGAATTGTTCCAAGTAGTCTTAATAGCGAATTTGTTCTTAGAAAATATTGAGACGTCCTTAATGTCAATTAATAGAGAAAGAAATCGGAGGATTGTACCAATTTAACTGTTTATTTGTTTACAATAAAAACATTAACGTTAAGTGTGAATTTTGCAAAACATCAACCATTTCAAGTGAAGCTGTATCACAATTGGCTAAAACTGGAAGACAAAACCAAATTCTGACACGATTAATTCAACAATAAAAATATCAAGGGCGCCCAGTACATCTTTTTCAATCCGCGGCCTATAATCCGATTTCTAATTTGTTTTTCAACCGATTTTGATGACAAATTGAATGAGAAAAAGCCATTCGAGGAGTATAGCCGTTCCATTTTGGAAAATTTTGATTAATTTTTGAGTTATAGTGGAAAATTTGATGAAATTTCTTATAATTTTCTATAATTTCGAGAGTATTGTTTATTCTGCAATGAAATTACCAATTTTTCTACAGAACTGGAAGCGTTCTTCAAATCTACAAGAAATTTTCAAATAGGCTTGTAGTTTTCTAGAAAATTGATAAAAATTGGAAAACATGTATCTCATTTCTACAATTTGAAAGATGGACACTTGTTCTATATTTGGTTTAAAAGTTTATCCAAAAAATGAGTGCATTACAGGAACGAAAATTCGGAAAATTGGAACAATTGCGAAATTTTTCCAAAAAGTATCGCTATCAGGTGTTATTTTCACGTATTATTTATAGAGAATTAAATTAAAGCCAATTACTGTCAGCGTTGGCTTCTCGGCCGAATTTCCCAAGAATTTTCTAAAATTTCCCAACAAACATGGCAATTTTTGGAAAACTAATAAAATTTTCTATAAATTGTTATGTTCTGGTGTTTAATATGTAAAAACAATACCGGAATATTACCGTAGTTTTTAGAAAACTATCTGCTTTTCCGAAACTTGAATTTTCCTTGTTGTCTTATTGAATGAACTTTTAAACGAGACATTGAACAATTATTCATATTTCAAATTGTGGAAATCGGAGAATAAAAATTTTCAAATTTATCAAATTTTTGGAAAACTAATTGGAAAATTTCTTGCGGATTTGAAAAGTGCTTTCAATTTACTTTTAAAATCTAGAATTTCATGGTAAAACAAACAAAATTGTCCAAGTTTCGGGGGAAAATACGAAAAATCATAAAAAATCCTTATATTTTCCACCATAATTCAAAAATTACAAGTTTTGATGGAAGATTGAAAGCTCTTTCCAAATCTGTGAGAAATTTCCCAGTACCCTTGTAAGTTTTCCAGAGAATTGATAAAAAAGTTGAACACTTTTCTTCGCTCTCATTTCTTCAATTTGAAAGATAAACAGTCTCATTTAAAAACGAATGCATGACAGAGAAGAAAATCCAATTTCGGAAAATTCAGACGAATTTCCAAGAATTTCCCAACAAACTAACAATTTTCGCAAAGTTGATAAAATTCTCGAAAAATTGTAAGTTTGCTTGCAAAATTATTATGTTTAATATGTGGAAATAACACTCGAATCGAAAATTTTCGCGTAACTTTTCTAATTTTCCGAAATTGGAATTTTCCTAACAGTCATACATTCTTGGATAAGCTTTTAAACGAGATATTGAACAATTATTCATTTAAAATTGTGGAAGTGAGTGAGAATAAAAATTTCAACTTTTTATCAATTTTCTAGAAAACTAACAGGTTTGTTGGAAAATTTCTTGCAGATTTGAAAAGCGCTTTCAATTTACTTTTGAAATCTACAATTTCATTGTAAAATAAACAAAATTGTCCAAGTTATGAGGGAAAATACAGAAAGTCTTTATATTTCCCTCTATAACTCAAAAATTACCAATTTTGATAGAAAATTGAAAGCTCTTTCCAAATCTGTGAGAAATTTCCCAGTACCCTTGTAAGTTTTCCAGAGAATTGATAAAAAAGTTGAACACTTTTCTTCGCTCTCATTTCTTCAATTTGAAAGATAAACAGTCTCATTTAAAAACGAATGCATGACAGAGAAGAAAATCCAATTTCGGAAAATTCAGACGAATTTCCAAGAATTTCCCAACAAACTAACAATTTTCGCAAAGTTGATAAAATTCTCGAAAAATTGTAAGTTTGCTTGCAAAATTATTATGTTTAATATGTGAAAATAACACTCGAATCGAACATTTTCGCGCAACTTTTCTAATTTTCCGAAAATGGAATTTTCCTGACAGTCATACATTCTTGGATAAGCTTGTAAAACAGATATTGAACAATTATTCATTTACAATTGTGGAAGTGAGTGAGAATAAAAATTTCAACTTTTTATCAATTTTCTAGAAAACTAACAGGTTTATTGGAAAATTTCTTGCCGTTTTGAAAAGCGCTTTCAATTTACTTTTGAAATCTACAATTTCATTGTAAAATAAACAAAATTGTCCAAGTTATGAGGAAAAATACAGAAAGTCTTTATATTTTCCACCATAACTCAAAAATTACAAATTTTGATGGAAGATTGAAAGCTCTTTTCAAATCTTTTAGAAATTTTCCAGTACCTACTCTTATAAGTTTTCCAGAGAATTGATAAAAAAGAAAACTTTTAGTCGCTCTCATTATTTCAATTTGAAAGATAAACTCTCATTTAAAAACAAATGTATGACAGACAAGAAAACTCCAATTTCAGAGAATTATCGCGTAATTCTAATTTTCCAAAATTGGAATTTTCTTTACTATCAAACTTTTTGATAAGCTTTTAAACGAGATATCAATTCAAATTGTAGAAATGACAAATAATTAATATTTTTAACTCTTTAAACGATTTTCTGGAACACTAACGGACCTATTGGAAAATTTCTGACAGATTGGAAAAGCGCTTCCAATTTTCTATCAAAATATGCCATTTCGTTGCTAAATAAACAACATTATCCAAATTATGAGAGAAATATAGATTGTCCACTATAACTCAAAAATGTATCAAAATTTTCCAAAACGGAAACGGCCATTCGCTGCTCTTTGAAACACTCTAATCCGTTGAAAAACAAATTATCGAATAAATATTGCATTTTTCGCTTACCGGACCGAAAACGGTGCACTCCGGACCGAATTATAGAGAGAAATAGAGAGGAACTGTTAAAATAATTAACTTGAGCTCGATGTACGATCATCCTGTTGGAGTTGATTCAAAAAAGCAACATTACTAGATTTAAGTCGTGCAGCAGCGGCTAAAGACGGCGACGGTGACATACAAGGCGTTGAACATAAACTATTACTCAAGTCACATTGATCCAACATGCGTAATAATTCTTCAGATGATGGACCACCATTCGTCTTCTCAGCTAAAATCAAATCAAAATAAATTGAATACAATTAAAATTTAATAGAAATTACTCAAATCAGTCTTATAGGAAAGATCGAGTGCTGTTGTTAAATCCCACATTTGTATCGATCCATTTGAATGGCCAGTAAAAATGAAACGACGCGGTCTTGAACCCATCCTACTCGAACCTTCACATTCATGCACACAAAAGGCACTCACCGTACTACCATCTACAGCTTTAATTACACAAACCCTACAAATATAAATTCGATAAAATTGAATTAATAATAAACGAATTTAAACCTTTTCCCATTACTAGCTAAACGTACAAATAATTGATCAGCATCTGGTACAACTTTCTGTATGAAAACTTGTTCATCATCTTGTTCACCGAACGGTCCACAATCATTCGATATAGCATGACTTATATGCGGTTCAACAGCTTCTAGTGCGACAATTTTAAACGAAGCCTCCGGCGTTGAACCCGGTTGTGTTGATAACATGCCCCTAAAACGGGTCACACGCCAACTTCTAACATGATTATATTCACAACATACTGAAACTAAATATTTTTCAGATAAAGTTACCTGAAATTTTATTTAAATAAATCGATAATTAAAATCGTTTAATTGAAAAGTACTTTTGTAACTGGACTTTGGTGGACGGTAAAAGTTTGGAATAATTGCGGCCCATGTCCGACTGTTTCCGGATGTTGTACAATAACACGAACGGCACCGGATGTTGTACCATAAGCGATTTCAATCCAATTACCGCACAAATCTGAGAAAAATCGTTGTTTTCAATAGAAAATAAGCAAAATTATTACAATTAATTAAGATTCTAAAAAGCAGAGCCTAAAATTTTACTAATTTACAAACAAATTAAGCACTTCATCTAACTAGATTTTTTAATTTAAATTAAATAATTGAAATAAAAGACTATGTTTATTGTAGAATTGGTAGCTTGGTGTCCTTGTGTTGACATACCAGCAAACCAATGGAATGCAAAAATTGTGCATAAACCAAAATTCAATTTGTCTCATTTATTTTGGTTAAATTTTTGTAATAGTAGAGGTTTATAGTAGTATAAAGCTTTATATTTTGCATTATAAACAAATTAAAAAAGCTCCAATTCTATAAATCCTAAGAAATAATAATATAGAAAATACTGCGCAAAATCTAAAGCTTTAATTGATTTTTATCCTTAAATGAATGATTTATTGTTGTAATTAATCAATTAATTTAAACAAAAACTAAATGTATCAACGTGTAAGCTTCAAAAATATATTTGGCATACCTTCCCGACCCCTCTCTGACGCTGGGATGAAACACAAGGCCTTAATTATAGGGAAACACGGTTCAATAACAGAAATTCTAATTTTTGATATTCCGTAAAAATCGAGAATTTCTGTCGATTTATTCAATAAACAAATCAAGCTATTTTACAAAATTGTGAATAAATCATAAAGTGCAAGGATTTTTAATTTCAATATTAATTATTGTACTTACTAGTTTTCGGTGTTAAATAAACGGAAATTGCCGTAACTGGATCGTTGTTTGGATCGCGATACAGTTCAGTAACCAACAAATCGTTATCTTTCATTCTTAACGGGAATTTTTGCATATCTAATAATAAATTTATTATTTCTTTATAATTAAATTAATTGAAATTACCTATATAATAAATACAGCCATTATTACAACCTAATAGGAGTATAGAACCGGCTGTATCGAATGAAGCAATCGGCATTACGTCTTGAGTTTGCCAATGTTGGGTCATTGCATGCCATACGCCCAATTTACCAGATGGTGATAAGGCAACTAATTGACTACCGATAAAGAATAAATATTCAACTTTAACATGAAGATTAAAAATACCTAAAATTTGTAAATTATCAATAGAGAATTGTTATAAAATTTGATACAAATACCAATATTAGTTTTGTCACCATTATCGGAGATTCCCCATAATCGAACTTGGCTACCATAGGAGATGGCGACCATTTTAGCATTCTCACCGGTACCCATTTTAGCATTAATTGCAATCCGTTCGATACAACTCTCTATATAAGGACTGGTGAAGACTAATTGCCAACCGCTTGAATCTTTCAATCTAGAAATTATTGAAATTAGGGATTTTTTTCTATTAATAAAATCGATTATAATGAACCTATAACTGACTATAAAATGGGCATATCCGACTACAATCCAATTGTGGTGGGCTTTGATGATTTGAACACGTAACGGATCGGCCCAACTTGAACCTATAAAAGCAAAATTACAAGTGCAACAGATTTTTTTAAATTTATCTTAACGGAAACAGAACCCAAATTTCCCCGAAAACTAACAAAACTAATGAGAAATTTCTTGTAAACCTGGAGAGCTCTTCCAATTTGCTATATTTTGTTGAAAAATCATTGAAAATTTGATAATATTTGCTAAATTGTAGGGCCAAATCTGAAAAAAATGTTACAAAACACACATTTCAAGATTGTTCTCTGTAACTCAGAATTCAATCAGCATTTTCTAATACAAAAAACATTCTAAATACTTCTTAAATTGCTCTTTCTAATGTCGCTATATTCATTGTTATATATTATCAAACAAGCGAATTATCGATGATTAAAATTGTACAATTTTTGAACCTCGAAACAGAAATAGAAATGCCATGTCGATCTCAAGTTACTAATTTTCAGAAAAACTGAAGAATTTCATGGAAATTTGAAAAACTTTCAAATTGGTATAAATTCTGAGAAAATCGATATTTACCAAGTTATAGAAGAAAATGTGGAAAAGTTAACAAAACGTCCCCAGATTAACTCAAAATTCGATAGAAATTTTCAAAAATAAACAACGCCCTTTGATACTTCTTAAAGTGCTCTTTCTAATGATATTTGACTCGTTACAATACAACATCAAACAAGAGAGATATCGGTGATCAAAATTCGGCAAATTTAGATCTCAGAAACAAAAAAATGTCAAGTTTCTGCTGATTTTCTGGAAAACTAACAAGTCTATGGAGAATTTCTTTGACTTTTGGCAAACTCTTTCGAATTGCTCTGAATTTTGAGAAAATCATTGAAAAATTGGCGATATTTATTAAGTTATAGCGGAAAATATGTAAAAAGCGCGCAAACAGAAGCGTAGAACTCCGAAACTTGCAGAAATTCCGCAATTGCGGAACCAGAACATCTAAAATAAAATTAAAATCAATTACCGGAATTGCCGAAAACTAAACCAACATCATTGCGGAACAATTTATTTAAATCGGCCGATGAATTGCGAACGTGTCGTAGATCCAAAGACGCCGCTCTAGAGTGACTACGGCTAGTTTGTCCGCGTAGATCCTGCGAACTACGACTATAAGTCGCCGACATGCCTAATCTCAATTCCATCGATAAATTCCTCGAGTGTCCTACAATAATTCTTTACAATTCTAGTGATAATTTTGGATTTATTAGTAAACCTTGCGGCCGATATGGGGGATTGATGGGTTGATTTGGCGGTACTTGCGGCGGTACCCAATGGCTACTACAACCAGCCTGAGCTGTATCGCCATTATTACTGCTCGACGAACTCGAACTGGGTATCTCGTTGGTACTACCAGACGGATCCGGGACACGGACACTTGTACCCGGTTTAACGTTATGTACCCCGATTGTTTCCGTATAATTTTGATTTAAATTATCCTGTATTGGAATACCTACAATCGATTAATTGTAATATAGAATTAGTATATTTTTTTATAGGTTTTACAAGGGGGTGGTAGATATCCGTAGAATAGAACATCGCCGCAAGTCGATTGGGTTAATTCCTCGCATAATATCAAACGTTTAACTAACGGTGCTATATTATAATATTCAGCTTCATGCCTCAATTGTCGTATATTAACGCCATTCAATTCAATTTCTCTAGTGCGCAGATAATTCAATATAATTGCAAATATGTCCGGGTCACGATCAATAAATATCGCACCCTTTTCATCCCTTAAACTCGATATTCTGCCGCTCAATAGAGCCGTAAAGAACGTCTCCGGTATCAATGTCAGTGTCTGTTTCGATGTTGAGAATCTATAAATTCGAAAATAACACAATTGTTTATCGTTAAAGCGGTTTTCTAGGTTAGAATAGGGATTGATTTTTTTTACCTTTTACCACCGACATTTAAATGGATGATATCGCCGGAATAAGGCTGATGATTCGAAGCCATATTCGCTCTATTCAACGGTAATAAAAACAAGAATTAGAACGAAACATATTTTAGAAAGTCGAGAAATTCAACTCGATGTCAACATCAACAACTTTGACAGTTAACCCCACTCGAACTCTAGTGTATTATTGGTTGCATACACAACAAAACTATTAATTATAATTTTAGATAAATTTAACTTATTATTTCAAAATATTTCAGATTATTCACTATAATATTGATCTTAATTGCAGATTATTACAGAATTTTAAACTGTATTACCCACTATTCTACGATTGAGTTTAGAGAGCTACATTTAAGCGACTATACGATTAGAAAATGGCGCCAGATTCAAATTGAACGCACTTAATTTCAACGATTAAACTGTAAGTGGCTTGGAATTTATTATAAATACGCGTAAATGGTTAGAAATTCGCTAAATTCTACAAAATATGTCGAATAGTCTCATTTTATTATCGATTGAGTCTTATTGTTTCAATCAATAATGTAAATACGAAATAGATTTAATGTTAATAGTGGTGTCGGTCACCTCTTCTACACTATAAACAGTACTTTCACTTTCCATCAATTCGAATCGAAATCTTCAACAGAGAAGAAAGTTAATTTAGACGGTGATCGTGTACTTTCCACGAAGACAACAATTTTGCGCAATTTCTAAATCAAAAAATCTTGTAAAATACAAATTATAACTGCTTTCTGGATAATTTTAGGTGAGTACAGTTGAAATTGTTAGTTTTAAAATCCAACAATATTAGAGATGATAATTAGTTGTTAGTCAAGTGGTACAAGGATTATTTCACAATTTCGGATAGTTATTAAATTTCAATTGATTGTTTAAGGAAAAACTTTATTTATGGTAAACGATTAAGTGATATGCTTATTAGAAAATTGCATTCTCTTCTATGACCGGAATATTAAATCGAGGAAAATTGTTTAAAAATAGAAATTACCTTGTAAACATTTAAAACTATCAATACTAATTGTAATTTTCAATATCGAATAATTGATAATTTTGCTTTATATTTGTGTCTAAAGAGAAATTGTAATATTGATAATATTCTATTATTGATTATAGTTTAAATTAGAATCGAATTTCGCTAGTTGAAACGTCTTAAAAAAGTTCAATGCTGTTGTGTTAAGAAATTGGACCTCGAATTTCGTGGCAACCGTTCTTAATTTAGTTTGAATAAAATTAAGTTATTTTATAGTTTTGTTCTATTTAACAGGCAAGATTCTAGTGGATTTTCCGCAATAATGGCCGAAGAAGGTAAATTTCCAAGTCTTGTTTTCTGCTTTTAATAAAACGATAATTTTAGAGAAATTCGACGCTGAAAAATTCGTAGATTTGTTATTATCTGAAGGCGCAAAAACACCCTGTGACGATACAGTCTCGTCTTTCAATCGTCCGGATTTACCCCCTTATTACAACCAAGAATTATACAAAAGGTAACCGTTTTAGATTCTATATTTTTTGTTATTTCTTTGGAAATTCCAGGGGCCAATTATTCTTCCGCAAGAATATTTTCTCGTTATTGTTCGGTAAAATTCTGGGCCTTATTGCAATCCTATCGATACCCACAATAACCAAAATCTTGATATTTACGAAAAACTCCAGTTCAGGACTGACCGCATACCGTCGATATTTATCAACATTACTCCATATGTGCATCTGGTACGAGGATGATTTCTCAACAAAAGACACCAAATCGTGGAAATCGATAAATGAGGTGAAAAATCGCCATAATTCGGCCAGTAAACGGGCTTGTATCGCCGTCAATCGAATCAACCAAAAGGACATGGCTTTGACGCAATTCGGTTTTATGGGGTTTGCTTTGGTTAGATCGAAAAATATCGGCTTGCACAACATCGATGGGGATGATTGGAACGGTTTCGTGCACATATGGCGTGTTGTTGGTTATTTGATGGGAATCGAAGAGCGTTTCAATATTTGCCGTAATGATAGTAATGAAACTCGACAAATTTGCCAGGTGTTGATCGATCGTGTATTCTCACCGAATATCGAACGTAAAGGCGATGATTTTCTATTGATGTCAAAGTATTTAGTTGAAGGAGTATGGACGATAAGTCCGATGATTAGTTACAACTCACTGATGGTGTTTTTACACGAGTTAGTTCAACCTATTGAGAAATATAGTTGCAATAATAACAATAATTACAGTAAGGATAATGTTAGTATTTATTTTAAATTAAGTTTAAAAGATAGGTTTTTGTATTATTTGACAATTGTTGTAATGTGGAGTCTACAATTTTTTGTATTTCGTTTGTATTTCAATTATGTTGAGCTTTTAGCAATGTGGCTAAGGCGAAATTTCCCATTTTTGGCGTATTACAAATTCGGTTACGCCAATTCACGTGTTTTAGTCTTAAAATGATTGTTGTATCTTGAAATTTAAATTAAATGTTACGAATCGATTCAATTTTGATTAAATTTTCCTTTTCTAACGCTATAATTGGAAAATTCAGCAACAGTAATCGTTGGAGAAACTACAGAATGTAATTTAAATGGACAGGAATTGAAATTTTAAAATTTCTTCATATCTCACAGTATTTTTATATTTTTCCTCAAAATTTAACGAATGTTGTTTATTTTCCAAAATTTTTGACATAGCTTATAGAAAATAGAAAGCCTTTCCCAAATCTCCAAGAAATTTTCCAATTGGCTTGTTAGTTTCCGAAAAATTGCGGTCAAAAGAATGCCAATATTTAATACTCGATAATTCGCCTATTTTTGAAAATATTCTGATGAGTAAAACAGCGTAAGAAAGAGCATTTCAAGACGCATCCGAGAGTTTATTTGTTCCGGAAAATTACATTTAAATTTGAATTTATAGACGAAAATCTAGGAGCATAATTTTCATCTATATTTTTGTACATTTTTCTGTATTTTCACCGATAATTTAGCTAATATTAAAAATTTACGAATGATTTTTGCGCAACACACGGAAATTTGAAAGCTCTTTCCAAAAGTCCAAGAAATTTTCCAATTGGTTTGCTAATTTTCCGGGAAATTGCAAAAAAGTGAAGTGCTTTTGCGATGTAGCCTCCAAACAATATTTAATACCCAATAATTCGCTAATTTTTGTAAATATTCTCATGAGTGAAGCGGCATTAGAAAGAGCATTTTAAGAAGCATACGTGAGAGTGCTTTTGTTTTGGAAAATTGCATTAGAATTTGAATTTATAGCCGAAAATCTAGAAGCACGATTTTCTCCACGTTTTTCCAATATTTTTTATATTTTCATCGATAATTTAGCTAATATTACAAATTTACGAATGATTTCTGCACAATACATAGAAAATTGAAAGCGCTTTCTAAATATCCAAGAAATTTTCCAGTTGACTCACTAGTTTTCCGGAAAATTGCCATTGTATTACACTAAAAACTCGTTTGTTTTTTGAGGTAAATAGGATAGTAATAGAAACAGAATTTTAAGGAAGATTCAAGATATTTTTTGTTTTGGAAAATTGCGCCCTGAAATTTTCCTAATTTTGTTCGGGTCATTAGAATCTGTTCGGAAAATTAGCGAGGTGTTGATTAAACTTTAGTACATCGTTGAAGATCTAGGGACGATTTTTCATCCCCATCGGGGTCAAAACGATCCAGTCCGGCACTGGCTGAATTTCTTGGTTTATTTAGAATAATAATAGAACAATAAAGCTAAAAACCTTAAAATTCTACAACGAAAGCAAGGAATAAAACTGAATATGTGTCAATATAGCCTTGTCGAAATTAACATTATTACAATAATAAACAATTTTAAGGTAAACAAAACGTATCAATATGTTATAAAATCAATAAATAGAAGCAGTAAGATCATTTTTAGTCAAAATTTGTTGCTCTATTGATGTTGTTATTCATTGATTGACCTGAAAATCAACAGAATAAGGTAGGTTTTTGTCAAAATTGTTAAAATTGAACATAGCGAGAATGGAGTGGAACGAATGTCGTTGTTTTGAAAACGGGAAGTAATAAATTAAAAACTAATTAGCGACGAGAATTTCCACTTGAAATACAAATTTTCTCACCATAGTTGCATCAAATCTGTCATTAATTTCTCGTTAATCTTTCGAAATCAATTTGTTGTAAGTACACGAACGAGTGCAAAAATGGTGGATGCGCCTCCATTATTTTCCGTGTATAAACGATTTTTCTTCGACATAAATTTCCCACTTTCTATTTCGTCCATTATTCATAATAACCGTTAAATTAATGCGTTATATTTTCATTATTCACAAATTTGTATGTTTTCCCTTTCACATTAGGCTTATTCTGAAGCGAAACAATAATAATAGAAAGAATTTTCTCCTACTTTGTTTTCGTGTGTTTTACAACGAAGTCAAATAAAATTTGCTGTATTAGAGCCAAATCTAGATAGTTTAGAAGAAAGTACAGATATAGCAGGTGAAAATTTGTTTATGCTTTCTATGATAATAACAACAACAACAATAATAACAAACCACAATATTATCAACAATAGAACAAAGTAAAGCTTTCAAAGTAATCACAATAAATTACCGATAAGATCGATTTATTTCGATATTAAACGCTAAAATTGTGTTGTTTTTGTTGATTATAATGTGATTGTTTTAATTGTTAATTATAAATTAATTACAAAAGACATTCAACTTTCCAGCAAATTGAACAAGTAGACCATTTTAGCTTTCCTACAGTAACCACCAGGTCTGATCGTGTGCAACTCAACATTAGAAAAAAATTGGATATTTCAAGCGAATTTCTAAAGAAAATTCTTCAGTTTTCTAGTAAAGTTGAGAACATGCAACCAGGTAACAGTTTAAACCATCATTTGCTGTTAATTCTCAGTGTTAATTCTAGATGAAGACGAATTCAACGCTAAAGAATTTGTGAATTTTCTTCTAAAAGAGGGTGCGAAAATTCCCTGCGATGACAGTCATGAATCGTACAACCGTCCAGGATTACCGCCGTTCTACAACCAAATTTTATACCAAAGGTATGGTAATTTGCAATTTTTGATCCGAAACTAATTGGAATTTGTAGAGGTCGGAGGTTTTTCTTCGACAATATCTTCGCGTTATTTTTCGCCAAACTGTTAGGCCTCTTGAGCGGCCTAGCGATACCCTCAATGCTGCAAATTCTAATCCACACGAATATGTCCGCAACCCCGGTAACGGCCTATAAGCGGTATATGTCGACGTTGAATCATATGTGTCTATGGTATGAGAATAATCCAGAGCCAGGAACACGGTGATTTCGTTTAAATTTTAGTTAATTTTGGGAAATTTCTCAAATTTGTTGTAGATTATGGAAATCTTTGCTCTACGTGAAGAATCGACATAATTCGGCGAGCAAACGGTGCTTCCAAAACGGCCTACATCGGATCACCCAAAAAGATATGGCGCTGACTCAATTCGGCTTCATGGGGTACGCTCTGATCCGTAGTGGTAAAGTTGGAATTTTCGGGGCGAAACCCGAAGATTGGCGGGGCTTCATCCACGTTTGGCGGGTTGTCGGATATTTGATAGGAATCGAAGATCGGTAAGAAATTTTGCGAAATTTACACTTTTATGAGGTGAAATTTTAGGTTCAATATTTGTCGAGATTCAGTCGGGGAGACTGTCGAGATTTGTGAAATTTTAGCCGCACAAATTATACGTCCAGCCGTCGAGAAGAAAAACGAAAAATTCCTATTTATGGTGGAGAATCTAATGGAAGGCATGTGGGCTATGAATCCGGTATTGAACACGAAAGCTTTCCTGCTTTATCTACACAATCTGCTAACTATAAATCGAAACGAACGGAAAATTTATTTAAAATTGAACTATAAAGAGACTTTTATATTCTATTCAATCACCGTAATTTTGTGGAGTTTACAGTTTAGAATTTTCCGCTACTTACATAATTTTCTACAAATTCTCTCTTTACATATCATGAAAATTTTCCCATTCTTAGCTTATTACAAATTCGGCATAATCAACTCGGAAGTCAATATTATTTTGGATTATGGTAAAACAAAATGAATAAATTTCTCTCCAATATAGATCTAAACTCGAATTTCTCACTGCGACACGGGAGAAATACAGCACACAGATAAATTAGAGCAAGGGGTGTATTTAAGGGATGTTTTGTTCAAGTAGAAATATGGAACGTACTAGTTTAGTCATCGGAGTTGCTCAGGTTTTTAATGATAGAATTTAAAATCGTTTTGTATAAGAAATAAAGAGAATAATTAGTTTAATTGTTGTTTACTCGCCCCTACTAAAGTGCTTAAATACCGAGGGTAGTTTTAAACTTGAAC
Organism: Hycleus cichorii; assembly: GCA_013841215.1. Classification (NCBI taxonomy): domain Eukaryota; kingdom Metazoa; phylum Arthropoda; class Insecta; order Coleoptera; family Meloidae; genus Hycleus; species Hycleus cichorii. The sequence goes on along the minus strand of JACDRQ010000252.1, from coordinate 22,315 downwards.
TGGCGATGTCCAATTTAGTGATAGACTAGTTGTAAGCTGCAATTTTTCAGTAGCAGTGATTGCTACTACTGCTATATTTGGTGTATTATAGGCAACCAATTATTGATGTGTAATGCAGACTCATAGTTGGTTGCCTATATTACACCAAATTTAGCAGCGATTACTGCTACTGAAAAATCGCAATTTACTAGTCTAATTACTCAAAAAATCGGTTTAATTTAATCATGAATTGTGGAGAATCTAGTTAAGAGGGAAAACAAACTGTAAAGGTAGCTTTTATAGAGAAATAAAGATAAAATTACTGTTAATTATATTATTTATTAGTAATAACGTGTATATTTACAAAAGTGTGAGTCTGTCTAAATAAATAAATACTGCCGTACGAAATTTTTATTCAAATTAAATGGTAGGTACTTTAACTTAAACTAAATCACGAATCATTCAATTGCCCTTGAAGACAAATAAAAAATAGCACAGTCAATTTTGAAAATTTCACCCCTTATGAATTCTACGTTTGTTTCGTTTCAGTTGGAATCGCATTGAATTTCTCATTGGGCAATTCAATATAAATCGGTCTACTATTCGATAAATATCGACTATCATCAATAACCTTATTAGCGTTCATATTATTCATCTTTCGGCGATATAAAATCACCAATAGCGTTAAAACCGATATAACGAACGCTGAAGCAGCTGCTGTGACAATCAGTGCTGTATGATAGGGGGCAACTACTGAAACCGGCGATTGTGAAACAATTTCCCGATGTTCCATTGCAATAATATCATTCAAATTCGGATCAGTAATTTTGTGTGTCACCCGAGATCTGGTTATATCGGCAATCAAGCCTGGCAGTCGTTGTTGCATCACCATCTGTTCTAAACGATACGCCACATCGACTTTATTACTACCGATTAATGAGAATTTTATGTAGAGAATATCGGGAGTTGTTTCAATTTTCAAACCGTTACTATCGATGATTCCTTTCAGACTTTTAACAATTCGTGTTATTTGATTCGTGATTGGGATTGCGGAAATTCCATCGTATTCACCACGGAAGGCTAGAGTTACATCAGCACTCTCTACCGACGTATGCGAGCAAATAATTTCGCCTTTCTTGAAACTATTCGTGTGCGATAATTGATTGCCAGCTTCGTCAACACACCAACAAATATCCTCTTCGCATTGTGTCGGCAGGAATCTGCCATTCTCGTCGCATTGTCCACCCAAAGCTTCACAACGAGTCTTCAAATTAACATCAGTTTCGAGTAAATCCTGATCTTCTCCGTCGTCATCGAACGACCCAATTTGCATCATCAATTCTTCAAGAACTACAATCGGATTTTATTCAACGATATTGATATAAATCTAAGAAAATTACCTAAATCGGCTTCGCTAATGTAATCGGAACGATCATTGGCGCGAGTTCTAGCCTGTCGGAAGTTACATTCCGGCTCAGCGCCTCTAGTTAGAGTCCCTTTTAATGGTTCGCCTTGTGGGGTGACACACCAACAAACGCCGACGTGTTCGAGACATTGTACCGACTGCCAGGTACCGGAATTCGGCTCGCAACGCGGCATAAATGTCGGTTTTCGGTAACGCTCAGCTGCTCTCTGGTTCTTCTCTCGTAGACGTTCACATTGACTCAAAACTACAATTGTTGGTAATTATTTTTATGGAAAATTGTAATGTTAAAACTAACCAGGACAGACTAAATTACACATTTCTTCTGAATGGAAGTTGTTGTGGTTACCGTTACAGCCTTTGTAGATGAAACTTTCACATTTATTTGTGCGCGAATTGAAGTAGTATCGTGTGAGATTTCTGGAATATTCGTCATCGTCGCATTTACCTTTGTCTAAAGGCTCGAAACAAACATCTCCTACAAAAAACAATTATTAGTTTGACTAAATTTGGGGTAATTTTGTTAATACTTGGTTTAGGGCAACAAACTGCGTATTCCCCAACCGGACTCAATTGGCATTTATGCGAAGAAGGGCAACTTTCGTAATCAGGACCGCAAGTGACAATCTCATCGCCATTGCCCAATTTCAACGGTTCTCCATTTTGGCAAGGATTCTCTTTTTTCGGTAAACACATCGGTACTGACGGACAGAAACCATCGACACATTCCACTGATACTAGCCGGCAAATTTCGCCTTCACCACGGCACGAAATTTTCGAACACGGATCGATACAAGTACACGTTCTACAACCGTGCTCATCAATCTCGAAACCATGCTCACAATCATGCAGACAATTATACAACGGACAATCGGATCTGGGTGGAGGTTCACACGATAGAAATTGAGTTGTGCGCGTTTTTGAGACTTCAAATCCGCGAAAATCAACACACCAACACTCCCCAGTACCGGGATTGCATTGTTTCGGTTCAAAGGAACCATCTTGCCGGCATTTTGGTATGTAGACTTTACCGGCCGGTTTTCCGGATTCGTGGGCTTGATGTTGGGATAGAGCGTTTTGGTGTTGGCATGCCGTCAGCATTAATGGTTCAGTACATTGGGTACCACAGCCGTTCGAACAACACCTCATGGTACCGTTACAAGCTAAATCTGAGTTGCATTCAAAATCGCAAGATGTCGAAGTCGCTGGTACTAAGTAGGGACATTGGCCGATTTTTTTCGGTAGACACGCCGGTACCGGCGGGCAATAGTGATCTTTACAGCTGACTTCAACAAGCTGGCATTGTTCGTCTGATTTGCAAGTAACACCGTAACAAGGGTCTCTACATTGGCATTGAGGACAGCCTGTGTCTTCTGAAAGTACGAATCCGTACTCACAACCCATCCGACAGGTTATATCCAAACATTCCATGGTTTCCCGTAATTCTTGGCAGTCTTTTGACGAATTTCCATGACCTCTTGTTTTCGGAATTTCAGTACCGAAATGATCCACACACCAACAATCACCATCATAGCATTGAGTCGGTAAATAATCACCTTCTGGAGTACAAACCGGTGGTGGAATTGCTAGACCCATTCCCTCTCTTGTACCCTCCATACTATCAGAAAAATCATGCAGATACTCACACACTAAAACCCAAAAAATTAGACATTTGTATTGTTGATTATAAAATTCATTTACTAGTTTGAGGTTTTTCTTCTATTCTAGAACCTTCATCTTCAACTCTTGTAGTCTCTTCAGTTTCCATTTCTTCATTTTTTGGACAACAAACAGCTTGAGTTGAGCCGGGTACAGCTGTACATTCGTAATTTGACGGGCATACAGTACCATCTTCAGATCGTAAAGCGCAAGCAACTGGAGCTCCACTAATATCGTCAGTTAACGGTGTTCCTTGATCGCAAGGATTGGCATAGATTGCTTTAGGCCGGCAAACCGGTAGCGTTGGACAAAGGAAATCGGTACAACTAGCTTCTTTGACGTTAATACACTCTTCGTCTTCTGGACACATGTAACCATCGCATGGATCATCGCATTTACAGGTCGGACAACCGTCATCGTTCATTTTGAAACCGTACTCGCACACAGCGGCGCACTCAAGCATATCGCACTGCTTCTCTTGATTATCCAAACTACGACCGGAATTATATTCTCGAGCTATAACATTATAATTTAAAATGTTTGAAAAATTGGTTACAAGAGTGATTTACTTTCAATTAAGCTACAATTTGTAGTTTCAGCCGGTCCCATCGAGCCGCGAATCTTTCTGCCTAATCGATCGACACACCAACAGACCAACCCATTTCGGCTGCATTGTTTCGTTTCGAATTGCCCCTCATGGTTACATTGCGGTATGTAACCTCGACCGGCTCTCTCGCTAACTGCCAAGATTTCCGATAAGGCGCGTTGATGGAGACACTCTTCAATTCAATGGGAAAGAACGTGAAATGCCAACGATTTAAATGTTAAATTGCAATACCTGTAACGTTTTTTGGGTGCATACAAGACGATCCGCATTGTTCATTTTGGCAACATTTTTGTACGGATGGACATTCTAAATCGTGACTGCAATTCCGGCCGCATTCATCGATAGATTCGTTGGGTGCAGGACAGGTGCCGGTTTTTTGAATTTTCAAAGATGCAGGACAACAAACACCGTAATCGTTGCCTTTTTGGACTAAACATTGGTACATTGGCGGGCAAGTCGGTTTGCCTGGATCGTTACCGCAGAGGAATGGGCGGACAGTATCGCTTATTCGTAATGGGTCACCGACAGGACAGATATTCTCCAAGCTGCGCCCTCTTTTACCTTAAGCACAGCAAAATTACACATGAATTAGTGTTATGTAACCGAATTGTTGTGAAGAATATCGTGTTATGCCCATGAACTTTTGAAATATGGGTGAGGCACACTTGTTAAATCTTCCCATCGTTATTTATACACAAACACACCTTAATGTTAATTATAAGATTGATGTTCAATGCGTTATAGCCATCACTTTCACTAGTATCTTGTATTTTTTTAATAATTAAAGTAGGTTAGACTTACATGTTGGTACAGGCGGGCAAGGTGGATCTGCACAGGCCAGGTCTTCCAAATGGCATTCCAATGCATTGGGGCATTTAACATCATCGCAGGGATCCCGGCATCGGCATAATGGACAGCCGTCTTTCGTTAGGGCGAAACCGTGCGTACAGAACATGCGACAAGTGTGATCAGCGCACGGCTTGGGGGCTAAAATTCCAACAAAATTTTATCGAATTGGTGTCTCATATGCGGATCTAATTGCAGGCCATGACCTGTTTTATTAATAAATTTCCCATGCAACTGGTTCAACAACATAACTTTATTGAGATAAATCAGACATTATTTCATCTACTTAGAATTCAGGAAACGTACGTTTGATAATAAAACTAACAAGATAACGAGTCAACGAACCTGTACGGGTCGTATTTCTTGTGTTGTACATGTGTAGAGATTTGTCTCGTGGTTCTACTACAACAATGGAAATTCTAACGTTAAATTTTGTTGTTCTTGGAATTTTTTCACGAAACAAGGACTTTCCACCAAAAAAACAAAGTGAAAGCTTAAGTGAACGGTCACGGTGTTCTGCATTTACAAAACCGGACTGAGATGATCTTAACGACGATAATTCAAATCGAAACATTTGAAATTCCAATTTAATTAGTTTTAATTTAAATATCAATGCAATCATTCATAGACTCGCACGATAAGCGTGTCGAATACAACTTTCCCTCAATCAATAATTAGAATTTTATCAACTTACCGGTACAATTGACCAGAGCAGCAGCCGGGGCTCTAGTTCCCGGCAATTCGAAGCCTGTTTCATCCACACACCAACAAGAGCTGATAATTTCATTGTCGCATTGTATCGGCTCGAAACCGCCGGATTTATTGCAACGCGGCATTCGCACCGATTTCGTATCGATGCCGAGGGCTTTTGCCCGCCGTGACGCTGCCATACGTAAAGTTTGACAGCCGGTGAACAGTTGTTTCGTGCACACTTTGCCGCAGGGGCTCTTACAACAGATACTGTCGAAGGGGCAATCGTCGTCCTCTTGGCAGTGTTGGGCACGGAACGGGCATTCAGTCAACATCGGGCATTTTGCATTCGTTGTATCTGAGAACGAGATGCGTTAGAGGAAGTTTTGACCTCGATTTTAGTAAAGTACACGCTAATAAGAGCCGATTTCGTTCGCTATTGACGACCGTTAATGCCGATGAGAGTATGTCATGAAATTAGGAAGGAAACCCGGTAGTAATCGTAATAGTCGGTCAATGAGTCACTATTATCAACAAAAAAATAATAATTTATTATTAGAAATTGTCCAAAATATTATGTAATTTGTCACAAATGTACGAATTTGACGATTAGAAAGCTTCGAGGATTCAACCGTGACAAAAAACTAGAACTAGAGACGGTTTTCAAGAATTAATGCTTCACATGGAGATTATTGTTGAAAATTCTCATCATTGAAACGCAACGGTAACCGCACCGATAAAGGTCAAAGCGTTGTTATTATTTTTGGGTTTTTTAAAACAGGAAAACGGAAATTTAAACGAATATCTTACCTTTTTTCGCGATAATATTCGTAATTAAGACGACAATTATACCCAAACACCACTCCCATCGCATCAACATTTTATGCAGTTATCTGGAATAAGAATTGAAATATTTAATTGTCGATTTTATTTATGTACACTCGAACATCAGATGAATCATCGATAATTAATTAACACCTTGAAATTTTTGTGTTTCTCTACCGAAAAGGTGTCGATAGTTGTTTTAAAACTATCAACGTATCATTTCATCATTTTTTTAAATAAAAATCGTTAGTTAAATTGCGTGTCGGTTCTCATAATTTCCAGTTTTTTCCATTCTATATTTCACCAAAATTATGATAATGTTTATTGAATGGAAAAACCAGTAATTTTTTGTTGTGGAACGCAAGTCCAAGGACCATACTCCGCTATCTTCATCGGGCAATTAGCCAATTTTTGGATATTCCCACTAAATTTGGGTTAAATTTAAACTCAAGGGGCTTCTTTAGATGGTTAAATTTTTTTATAACAATCTAAATCTTTCACCAATTTTCTAAGCTTTTGAACAATAAGGTTGCATTATTGAATGATAAACGGCACCATTTGGTTAACAAATCAACTTTCTTCAGCATGATTTACCTATTCATTCGCATTTCTCAAGTAGAACTTATGAATCTCACAGAATTTTGTATAAAATCTTGGAAAATTTCCCCGGTTATTGACTTTATTCAATCTGAATTGATTAGGAATTCTCCAGATTTATCAACTTCCGGATTCTACGATATATCGCGTAGAATTCGTCTACTTTTATTCAATAGAATTACACGACTTTCATTGGGTTTTTTTCGAATAAAGAAAGTGTTGAAAACAGCAGATGATTAACAAATCGAATTGTTGTTATAACAGAGTAATGAGGAAATTTTACAACTTTCCTCCATAAATTTGCAACATTTCCAATAATTTAGCGGTTTTATAATTGCAGGAATTAGAATACAGGAATCGTACAGTTTCCGGTAGATTTTTCGACTTTCTCGAATAAAACAATCATTAGAGATTGCAGATACAAAAGAAATTTCGATGATGTTAACGCATGTTAATTTCACGGCGATTTCTAAAAAGTCCAACCGGGCGGCCGAAGAAAGTTAATTGTCACCTAGTAGAATTCGATTGCAATTTGACTTACATTACGGCTCTATTTGGAGTAGAACTTGCAAATTAATCCAGATCGAATCACAATCAATCACTTGTAAATTAAATCGTCTGTTCGGTTGGAGCGTTTATTTTACAATAAACGTACGCGTTTGCGGATATTAGAAACTGAACTGTGGCGGCTTACTCGACTTCTTGTCATCAGCACACTGACCGACTTTCGAACGAGGTATTCCCGTATATTGTGGTGTTCATGTGCCTCTTCTACCTACAACTGGGTGTTACGGTGAGAGCCAATGACGTCGTCTTCGCACTCACACAACCCAACCTGGTGCATCCGGGAGAGCGACCGGAACGTTTCGTTACGAAAAAAAACCGATTCGATTACACAAATACTGCTATAAATTCAATTAACATTGCCGATAATTATCGAGTTTATGTAAGTTTATGCTTTGATTGTTTCTGAAGAATTCGTTTATGCCCCGTCCTTCTGTATGCCTTTGTCTCGGCATAATATCGACAAGCTTTCACATCGTATCAGCGATATGGTTAACAATACAATATGAATACAAATTGAATTGGACGTGACCTAACAATTGTATGTTAAAATAGGCTCTATCCATGTTGTAATCAAAATAATCCAAAATTGTATTGTCATTTATAACTTGTAAATAAACCAATGATTCATTATTTCTACCATCCCATAAGAAATCTTTAAATTTTCAAAATTTACAGCGAAATATCTGACCCAACCCCACCTGAGGTAAACGTCCGGATATATGTGCGATTAAACGGTTCTTCTTCTTTATTACTATCTTCGAATAATTTTGTTTTAATGAATAATCACCGGTGCAATAAGTGCGGATTTTCTACAATTTTTTCGTAACAAAACTAACGAGTTCTGCTCGTTTACAATTCAAGTGAAAGACGAGCCTAACGAGAAGAAAAAAATTCTTTTATTACATCCTTATTACTATTATTAGAAAAATAATTCCTAATGGTTTCGTTAATATTCGATTTTTTTCCATAATATCGTTGGAAATCAATCACGATTTCACTTTATGTGTATCTATACAGATGAAATTTCACGATTTTCGGTTTCACAATTGACTTTTGTGATATTTGTAAATGCTAAATTCATTCCACATATTTGGGTGTAAAAAATCGATTGGAAATTCGGCAATTCGATCGTTTTTCGATAAGATTGTGAAAATCGCCTATAGAAATATTCTCAAACCAATAGAATTCCAATAATTGCGTCGATTTAGCGAAAAAATCGTAAAAATAGCTGTGGTTATATTCGGAAATTTCACTTCTTGCATTTTTCCTCACTGGGGAAGAAATAACTACTCAATTTTTATAATTGGAAACTACTAATTAGTTTTTTTATCCGCTTATTTGAAACAAATTAGCATAATTAAGAGTCGTTTCCTAATAAAACAAACATACAGTAACACTAAAGGTCAGATTTCTGTTCTTCGTTTTGTTAACGTTTATTTGAAGCCAAATGGAGAAACAACAGCAGGAAATTAAACTAATCGAAAAAATGCTGAAATCACGCCGAAATTGCCCAATCTGATGCTATATTCGTTGTGAAAATGGTGTGGAAAGCGGCTCAAATGGAAAACTATATTAGAAACAATAAGGTGTGGAAATGAAATTAAGATGGAGGCGTTAATGATACCATTGCACAAGATTATTGTCTTCTTTGTTCCAGTTTTAGCTCAACAAATGGTCCTTTCGAATTTTCTACGTTTCACATTGGCGTGAGATTTCAGGAGGATCTTCGGTAATATTGGTCTTAATTTTGGATTATTTCAGGACGCATTTGTGGTGTAGAAACTATTTTGTTACTCTGGTAGGTACTAAAAATATTTTCTACCGGTCTGAAATTGGAAGATTTGGCAAAAATAGGATATTAGCTGAAAGATTGCTGGGAATGCTGAAAATTGAAAATCATGAAGTAAGCACAAGATTGTCTTCTTTATTCCAATTTTAACTCATTAATGGTCTCTTCGAATTTTCACCATTTCGAGAGATTTCAGGTGTCTTTAAGCTTGTCAATAGAAAGTGTAATTATTTTTCTTGACTGATAGATTCAACTATCGGCCTGAATTATTTCAGGAGGATCTTCGATAATATTGGTCTTAGTACCGGATCCTTTCAGAAATTAGTTCGCTAATACTGTGTTAGCTACTGAAAATCTTCTCTTCTTGTCTGAAATTTTGAGATTTTTCAAAAATAAGTTATTAGCTAAAAGATTGTTGGGAGCGCTGAAAATTCTGAAATAACCAGTTTTTATTGTCCTTGTTCCAATTTTATCTCAACAAATAGTTCCTTCGAATTTTCACCGTTTCGAGAGACATTTCAGGACTCTTGAGGCTCGACAATAGACATTAAAATTAGGCCAATTTATTCATTTTTCTCCATGGATTGTTTCAACTGTTGACCTGAATTATTTCAGGATCTTCGATAATATCGGTCTTAATATGGAATAATTGAAGATGCGAATTTCGTGGTATAGAAATTAGTTTGCTAATATTCTGTTGACTGCTGAAAATCTCCTTTACTACTCTGAAATTGTAAGATTTGGCAAAAATAGAATACTTCTATTTTTGCTGAAAGATTGCTGGGAGCGCTGAAAATCATGAAATAACCACAAGATTGTCCTCCTTGTTGCATTTTTAACTCAACAAATAGTTGCTTCGAATGTTCACCATTTCGAGAGACATTTCAGGCGTCTTTAAGCTTGACTGATAGATTCAACTATCGGCCTGAATTATTTCAGGAGAATCTTCGATAATATTGGTCTTAATATGGGATTCTTTCAGGATGCGAATTTAGTGGTACAGAAATTAGTTAGCTACTGAAAATCTTCTCTTCCTGTCTGAAATTGTGAGATTTTTCAAAAATAAGTTATTAGCTAAAAGATTGTTGGGAGCGCTGAAAATTCGAATTTTCACCGTTTCGAGAGACATTTTAGGATTCTTGAGGCTCGACAATAGACATTAAAATTAGGGCAATTTATTTATTTTTCTCGATGGATTGTTTCAACTGTTGACCTGAATTATTTCAGGAGAATCTTCGATCATATTGATCTTAATATGGAGTCATTTCAGGATGCGGATGGTATAGAAATTAGTTCGCTAATACTCTGTTAGCTACTGAAAATCTTCTTTACTACTCTGAAATTGTACGATTTAGCATAAATAGGATATTAACTGAAAGATCGCTGGGAGTACTGAAAATCATGAAATAACCAGTTTTTATTGTCTTCCTTGTTTCAACTTTAAGTCAATTCGAATTTTCACCATTTCGAGAAACATTTCAGGAGTCTTTAGGCTTGTTAATAGACATTTATAAACTCAATTATTGACCTGAATTATTTCACGAGAATCTTCGGTAATACTAATACTCTACTATCTACTTAAAATCTTCTTTACTATTCTGAAATTGTAAGATTTGCAAAAATAGAATACTGCTGAAGATTGCTGCGAGAGCTGAACAAATAGACTACATTTCGTGGTAAGAATGCAGACAACAGTTTATACATTCGTGTTTTCCTTGTTATCTACACTTGAGATTATTAATTATGAAAATTCCTGTCTATAATTAGGGTTAATTACAAGGAAATACAAGACAATTATACTTTCAAAACAGACATTGTTAAAACCATAAACTCAACAATTTTCGAATCTATTCCAACCGTACAATTTTCGTTAATTATCAATTACAATTCGTTCTTAATTAGCCACTCAATTTTCATCTGTTTTAGATTTACGACGAAAAATCCACCCAAAACCAACCTTGACATAAAACCAATTTTAAAAACCAAAAAGAGACTCTCGACTTTCTATTGGGGTTCTCCCAGCTCTTAATCATCGCTATGGAGAAACACGTTAGAATTTCTCCAGGATTTTCTTCAGGGCCGTTTTTCTGGTAATTTATTTGCGACACAATGTGACAAATTCTGATATTGTTATTGTTGATGACCTAATTTATTGCAGTTAATTTTGAATATAATCATAAAATCGGCCTTGATTCACAATAATCGCGTGTAATTATACCACAAGCCTCGTGGCATCCACCGATTTCATCCTCTTTCTAAGATAGACGAAACTATTTAATGTATTTGTCGATTAGACAGGTGTGGAGTCTTTACCTGCATATTTTCGGGAATTTTTGGTCTTTTTTAAGGGAAATTCGGGTTGTTTTTTTCAAAAATTCGGTTAGTTTACTGTGAATTTCTTCGAGAAAGCTGTGAAATTCATTTAACACGCTGTATTTCGAATTGGAAGATTATTCTGTATACACGTTTACAGTTTTTGAATGTAAAAACGACGGCCCCACTATTTACAAACGTTGGATAGAAGGTAGGTTGATGGAGAGGCTAACCGTGTGTTCAGACCGCTGACCGGCCGCAGACCTAAACATTCATACAAGAATTCAACAGTGATGTGATCGAAACAAACTTGTGTTTTCTAACGGCTACATGCCATTTATGCTGCTGGGAGTCGAAAAAATCCACAAAACAAGAACAAAAAGACGCCAATACTAGTGTGAAAATTACGTTTCAATAACCAGTGATAGGATTGTTTTAAATAAACAAAATGTTAAGACTAATGATTTATAAACTATCCGTGATTATTGTGATATGTTGTTGTGTTGTTAGAACATCATCATCATCGTTACCATCACCATCATCATCATCAAATTGTCCTGATGGAGCATCAAATTGTACAACAAGCAACGGTAGGTTGAAAACTGGGTCCCTGACATTCTCTTTTTATTTACAAAACAATACGAATTTTTCAACTGTAGTGAAAGAGAGCAACACAAGGTCTTTGATGTAATATTTATAAACGATAAATAGACGCAGAGGCCCTATATTATATTAAAAACCGATTAATTAATTAACGAATTAATTGAAATCTTATACTACGACTTTATTGACCAGAACTGGTTTCTTGCATAAATAATAATTTACAACTTGTGTCCTAAAATTCTACTTTTTTCCAAACCAACACCAAAACATCCTCACCGGATTACTGTTTTTTTAGTTCCGGCTACACTATTAACAATGAATTCGAACGACAAACAATCCGGGATTCTCAACAATTCTATAAGGAAATTACATAAATGTTGAGAACCGTACGAAAAATCGGAAAGAGAAAATTTGTTATTCTAGTGATGATTATTGTTGAAATTGAAATCCTATTGAAAATTACACCAAAGATCACGATAGTATAGAAAAAAGAATCCTTGAAGATGCAACACGACTAGAATGATAATTATTCGAATTTTAATGTTTTTATCGATTGTCCATACGCAAATGTCGAGATTAGAATACTCAAATTACACCTACAAATTAGCTTTAAATAGTAAAAGAAATTTGCCTAGCTGGAAATGAGTCACATCACTAAAAACGGTTTAAATATTTCTGTTACGCTGACAATAAATAAATTACCGTTAAAATCGCAGAAGGAGAGTTTCTATTGAATATTCCATCGAAATATTTGTGAATTAAATCGGAAATTTCGGTGTTTTCGGCGATAAACGTGGAGATTTGAACGGTGCGTCACGCGCGAAACCCGCCTGAAGCGCTCACCATTGACGATTTAATTGTTAAAAAAAAGAGTTATTTTAATTGTGCCAACTGTAGAGAATTGTGTCACGTTTTGTGCTTGTTTTTCTGCGTAAAGTATTCAATTATAATATTTTTTTCGATTCGAATTGACTGGAAGATTGTGTCGTTTTTACAAATTAATAAATTTCAAACTTTCTTCAAACACCTGAAGCATTTATTATAACTGCATTTTATTACTTTCAAGTCATTTTCTAGGCCAAACAAATCGACAAACCAAACAAGTCGACCTGCTAATTAGAATTGTTTTGAATTTATTTAAACAAGTTTTCGTAAAATCGTTCCCAATTTGAATCGATCGAAGAAATTTTCAGCAATCTTCATTAGCCTATTAATATTTATTGCATTACAAATCAACTGTTATCTAGTGAAATTCAGTAGCGCTGTTGTAGAAAGTTGTATGTGTAATGATTCATTTAATTATCGGCGTTACAAGACGAAAGAAATGCGTTAAAAAATTTAATTCTGAATGTTATTAACCTTGCAGAGGTTACTGTGTGTAATTGACCGTTCGGTGAAAAATTCTATCCATCCAATATTATAAAACTAATGATACAAGTCGCTGCAGAATAACAGATTAGATTTCTGATTATTTGGATCACGTTTAAAATCGTACACTTCACCTGAAACAATAACAGACATAATAGAGAAGATTATAAATGAAAGTTTTCCAATTTCCCGTGTTTCCAAGCGGAAATCCATATAAGTATCTACCCATACTTTCATTTCTACGTGAATTTTCCGCGTCGATTTCCTGGAACAATTACAGAAGAGTCGCTACAAAAAGAATTAATTCGATATCGAAATTATCGGTTAATTTAATACGTTCGTATCAATTTAATGAGACTGTGTTGATGGCTTTTTAATGGAAGAAATTTAATATTTAGTCGCCACAATACCTTTCACAATTGAAAGCCAATCGTTTTCGGACTAATAAATATTTATTGTCGTGATGGAAAGAATCAACGGAGAATTTTTCAATTTCAAATACAAATCAGATCGACAATTTTATAGAAACTATTCGTTTTGTAATTTTCTATAAATTTCTTATTCCTTTCAAATTATAATGTTAACAAAACCAGCATCTTATCTTTTAAAGATAAATAATGGTACAAAAATCTCTATTTCTTCATCAACGTTTTGTGTTATTGTATCCATTATAAACTTCAGAATCGTGAAAAATACACTTCTTTCTTCCTGTGGATATGAAGAAACTAATTTTCTAAACAAGCAGACTATTATTACGATTACAACATAAAAAATGATTTTGTACGCTACAAATTTTCAGTTACAATAACATAATTGTTTGTCGAGCTCGCTGAAGCCGTTAACGAATTTAGAACTAAACTAGAACTAATTTGTAATCAACAAACAAAATGAATTTAGAACAATTAACTCGGTGATTGTTGCTCAAATATCTTCAAACAATTAAATTCAGTTTTAGAAGCATCAGGCATCAATCACTCAATTTATTTTCAGTATATGTCAATTTTAAATGGGAATTTTTATCTGAAGATGCGTAGCGATTATACGAATCGATCAGATAACCTTCGAGTATTACAAGATGATTTCAAAAACTTTAAAATTCGTGATTCTGAAAATATTGCGTATTATTTTACATTAATCGATAATGAGTAACAAATTATTCGAATTAGGAAATACCAGAATGGCCTGAAAACCGATTTTTTTAAGATTCTCGCAGAAGATGATTCCAATTTTCCAATACTCGCATCAGATTAATTCCTGAAAAAACTTGAAATTGTTAGTTTTGGGGCTGAATTTTGGTATTTTATTCTGGAACAGCTTTATTCTTTAGCGTAAATTTTGCCATTTCTGTTTATCATTTACTAAATTTTTAACTTTTCGTTAATGTTTGAAGATAACATTTTCTGTTCAATTTCTGTGCATTTACGTCTTTTCTCAGGATCGAATTTTAATTAATTGGACTATTGAATGATCAAATTGAAGATCTTCAGTCATCTTTAAGCAATTTTGCAGCAAAATTTTCAGTCAATATTATTACTCTGACGTCATGTTTGAAGATAATTTCATGCTTATCATTTTCTGTTCAATTTGTGTGAATTTACTCCTTTTTCAGGATAGAATTTTGAGTAAATGGACTATTAAATGATCAAATTGGAGAGATTCGGGCATTTTAAAGCAGTTTTACAACAAAATTTGCAGACAATATTGTAAATTATCAATTTTTGGTAAATTTTACTCAGACGTCATGCTTGAAGATAATTTCATGCTTATCAGCAACTGTTTTACACAAAAAAAATTAGTTACTTTACATTTTCGGTGAATTATCAATTTTTACAAAATGTTTGAAGATAATTTCATGCTTATCAGTCACTGTTTTATACACGAAAAGATTCATTAATTTACATTTCAATTTCTGTGGGTTTATTCCTTTTTCAGGATGAAATTTTAATTAAATGGACCAGAGAGTGATCAAATTGGAGAGATTCAGGCATTTTAAAGCAGTTTTGCAGTAAAATTTCCAGTCAATATTGTGAATTATCAATTTTTGGTAAATTTTACTCTGACTTCAAGTTATGCTTATCAGTCATTGTTTCCATACAACAAAAAAATCATTTCCATTACATTTTCTGTAAATTTACTTCTTTTTCAAGATGAAATTTTAACCAAATGATCAAATTGAAGAAATTCAGTCATTTTAAAGAAGTTTTACAGCAAAATTTTCAGCTAATATTGTGAACTATCAATTTTTGTTAATTTTACTCTTGTCGTGAAAATTTAGGCGATTTTACTCGATTTTCTAACAACTGTCGATTTTAACTTAACTGTTGCATGAACTATCAACTTTTGATGGGAGAATCTATAAGGGGGCCAATAATTTGTGACAATCTAGTGCTCATTTAGTTCCCGATGCGCCTCTGCAAATCAGTCCGATTAAAATTTAATGCCGATTTAAATCGATAAAACGTATCGTTAAGCACACCTATAGTTTCCCACTAAAAGCAGACCATGTTTATTTAATCAACCCATAATTTTATAACGTTATTGTATAGTGCTGTAATAAATTCTTGGAATAATTCAACCGCGCAAACTATACGAATAACAAATCCACAAATAACGAAACACTACTGTGTTTAAATTTGAATAATAATGACGGAAATTATTGTGTTAAATTTGAATATTAATTTATACAAAATATTATATTTTTATAAACTTGGCGGATTAGTAAAAATACGAAAATATTGGAGATTTCAATAGTCGATCAAGTTGCAAAATTTTCTGAAAACAACTCGAAAAGTTGAATAATTCCATCACTTCAAGGTGAATCGTTCTAATGCTAAATCTGTTGAGATTTTTGCTAATATTTTAATATTTTCTCTAACAATTTCTAGAAAACTTGTCTATTAACAATAATATAAACATAAAAACTTCCTTGAGCGTGTTTCATGTGTGAGGTACTGAAAAAACACGATTAATAAACTCTATTATCTAATAGAAATGAGAATAACCGTAGATGTTGATTACCTTATTTAATTAAACACGACACCAACAACAAAAAAAGTAATTATAAATAATTGCAGTTAGAATGACTTCTTTTGTGTTGGAGAACAGAATAGTAATTTTTCAACACCCACTTGTATCTAGTGGATGTTCAAAAATATCTATCTCTACCATCTAAACATAACAAAAATGAACCCATTGTTCCTCTTTTACACAGAAACAGGACTTCTTTTGAATCGTTTGGAAACAGTAGTGGTTTGTCGCATTTGACAAACAATTCGAACAATTAATTGTCGATTTTGGCCGCTCCCTGTGGGTTTTTCGATTAGAATTTTCGATTCATAAGAGTGAAAGTCTCGTGTTTTTCGAGTTTATTGACCACTATTGTTTTATTATGACCTATATTTTGTTAACATCTCACAATAATCGTAATCGAAACTATAAAAACGAGGAAATCGAATGAGAATCAGGCAACGCTCGTAAATTGTAAAATGTTAAAATTTAATTATTTTGGCGTTTCGTGCGAATTTTTCGTCCTCCTTTCTCTACATAAAGAACAAAACCATATCTAGACTGGCATGTATCTGGTAAATATTTGAAATTTAGATAAAATACGATTTTATTAAAGGATACAGTTTATTTAACATGGCATTTGCTTCCATAAATTACACAAATGCGACCAGTCAGTGGTAAATTTACACTCTGTTAACTGTGGTGATTATTCTTTTATGAGGCTAGAATTTTTGTTGGTATTTTTCAAAAAATCCAGATAAAATCTGTATTGTTTGGATTATTACATCGGATATGAAAGTATATTTTCAATTAGAAAATAAATCGATCTATTAGACTATCACCAAGATCCTCCACCTATGATTATCTTCGTTACGTGTCTATGACCCTATGGGTATCATTTCTCATTTCTATCATCACCATAAACTAGGGATGAGTTGGTTTTTTCTTGTTGTAGAAAATGTTGTAGGACGGGTCGAAATACAGATAAACAACATTTCAGTATAGCTCAAAGCTGTAAAGATATTAACCTGCTTCCTTACCATATGTATTTCATAATAATCTCAAGAAACTAATAATAATAATGGTGATAATCGAGAAGTTGCGTGCTGATTAGAAGTAGCAATTGCCCAAGACGTTAAAATGAAATCAACAAATGACAACTTGTTTATTCTAATTTAAATGTCAACGAGTTTTATTTGTTAATTTACAGATATTGCAATCACATTAAAAACGGAAAAATCAACAACTCCACCGAAATTACCATCAAATAATTCAACTGAAGAACCGAAAGGCCGCGCCTTAAACTTCACAATCGACGAGCATACATCTGAAAATATTCTACAATCGGCTAATCGTTCGAAATACGATAAATTCGGCGATTTGAGCGATGTTACCATCAATGATGATGAAGACGACGAAGACGAGATGATCAACGCCAAAATCTTGAGCCCTAAATTCTCAATACACAACTCCACCAACGGTATTTGAACTCAATTATTTGTAGTAATTTTAGATTAATTCGATTGTGATTAGGAATTTGTGAAAAAGGCGGTTTAACGTACGAGAACGGCGAGAAATTAGAAAGTGGCTGCGATTCGATTTGTACGTGTATTGATGGAAAAATGGACTGTACCGATCGTTGTAAAGGTCCCTATTTTCGGCGTGGTAAAAAAATCGAAGACCCGCTATGCACGGCTAAAGACACCGACGATCCGTGTTGTTCGATTCTAGTCTGTACTGCTGATACCGGTGAGTTCTCTCTCGAATTCGACCAAATTTGATTCGATTAATTG